>ML826776.1:78533-102444 GCA_009831015.1 Picea engelmannii
AATGGCCTAAAGCTGACATAATTAAAATAACATTACTAATCTAAATTACAACTAATGGCCTAAAGCCGACATAAATAAAATAGCATTACTAATCTAATATGCCCCAATTAAGGGGTAATGAGCCAATATTAGGGCTTAACAGATTCCTGAAGACATGGCCGAGGAGGCAGGACCTAAACAAAATAATTAAGTATCAGCAAGCGCCTCCCCCTCTGATGAAGCAATCTATGAGCCTGTTTCTCCTGCACAACAAAAGGAAGATGAGGTTAGTTGCTTTCCATTACAGGATTCTGATAACACCTCGTCACATGATTCAGATAAAGGAGGAATGGAATTCCCGAAAGAATTAGGCCTTCCAATTGAAGAAGAAGGAGTAATCCCTGAGGATGAGACCATAATGCATGCCGAAAACACCAAAGTCCTCGAAGTTCCTGCACAAGAAGAAACAGTGAGTTACATTCTTCCCCTAATTTTTGATGATGCTTTACCTTATGATGAAGAGGAGGAATAGAATGAATTTTCAAATGTTTCAAACCCTGCATGTTATGACACAGATAGTGACATTATTGATAACATTGATGAGTTCATACATGTTGGGAGACGGAGGTGGGATATAGTTGGTTATGATATGGATCCCATCTATGACACTGAGAGTCATTTCCATTTGTTGCCCTTGCAATTGTCGCAACAGATTACTTCCGACCAATGGCAACAAGGAGATGAGATTTTTACCCGTACTTTTCAAAAGACCAAGGATGACTTTGTACCTTATTTTCCTGATGATTTTCAGTCTTACCTTGAGATTTTTGATGAGTACCCTTCTGAGCACTTGGACTCTCTCCATGAAGATGATTGCCAACCACCACTGTGCTCAGATTTTGATACAAGTAAGGATATTGTTTGCCTAAAGAAGGTTTCTCATGACTTTTCACTCCAACCACCTGTCATTACTTTATCGTGCTTTTCCATTAGAGGTGTAGTTGGAAAGTACCTTTTTTATGTTGAGTTTCCTCCTAGGCAAACCCTAGACTCCAAGGGTTGGTTGGGTACTGCAAGTTCCAATCAGTTTTTCAACTTTCCCTTGATAGTTTGCCAATCGTCTACTAAATCTTTGTCGATCCCTTCCTTGATTTCAGAGCATGAGGATGTCCTAGGTAACCCGTTTACAGGCCCTTTGAGTCAATTTTATGAACCTTGTATTTTTGATGACCCTTTCTTGAAGTGGATTGAATACTTTCCTCAGAGATGGACTTGGCAGAATTTATCCCTCCCACCCACCTCCATGAGTTAGACTTTGAGATTCTTGATGATGTGATATATATTCTAAATCATGACATTTTTGTGCTTGATTTGTCACTGTTTTGGTTTATGATGAAGAAAAAAGGCAGGTATCAAGGAACATTGTTGGGTTGGCTTCACTGGTTGTTTGACTACACCAACATCCAGCCAACAGGTAAGTATAGGTAAGTGTTTCACTTTCTATTTGCATTTATGATTACATATGTATACATGTTATGTTTTGTGGAGTGGCAATACCACCCCACATTTTGTTGTCGATGCCTTCTTTTCAAGTGTGAGCAGGTCTGCAGGTTTATGCCAGAGATGTTGAGGTTCTCATGTGCTCTATGGTAAGCACATGTCCCCGAGTTGGAGCCAAATGTTATCCCCATTTTCTAGGGATAACTAGGAGATCATGTCTCGAGGCCCACAGGTCCTAGACATGGAGTATCGACAGTAGGATTGACCTGAGCATGGCCCTGGAGGGCCCATCCTTCTTCTTCTTCACCAGACTTGTCCTGTTAGAAACAGCAGCTTCCATCACCATCGGCTCGGACTTGCATCAAAGAAGACTCTTGCTCCATGAGGTAATTGGTCCAAGGTATTGTGGTATGTGTCATGTTTGATCATTATAACCTTCTTATATATGCATCAGTTTCCTTACATTTCTGACAACTGCTTGAATCTTACACTAATCCATTTGACCATTGTTGGGGGGATTAACGGGGTGCCCTAGAAAGCTTGTATTTATGGGTTTTGGTTAGCCACCAGGGGGGATTTGCAGAGCCATCTTCCACTCCCACCATTCTATCACTTTACATCTTATCTCCCACACATCTATCCCATTCCCCTAGTCCGGCCATTAGGATGAAATTTGAGGGTTACACTTTGTCTTGTGGGAAGAAGGGGATAAAGGGCCAGGGGGTAAAAGCAGTTGGTAAAAGATAAAATCCATAGGAAATAAAACCTAGAGATGCTTCACCCAGGGATCCCCGAGAAGGCAATGAAAGGCCTCTCAATAAGAAACAAAAGGGACCCTAAGAAAAATAACAAAAACAAGACCTAACCAAGAGGATGGAAGGTCTCATCATGAGCCAACCCATTATGTTCATAGGTATCTAGCGGTATGACATTGCCATCATCTGGTCACCACGCCAGGGCAATGACCTTTGGTTACATGGCCAAAGGAAAGGGGGTCTCATCACGAGCCAGCCTTATCATTTCTATGAAAAGACCAGTGGGTAACACTGTCAGCTTTGGTCACCACGCCAAGGTAGTGTCCTCTGGTCAGATCTTGAAGCAAAAAGAAAGAAAAGAAATAAATAAAGAATAAAGGCAATAAAGGGGTTTGGAAAAAGTGCATCCATGACAGGTACAGCTCACCCCCTACAAAGGCACCCACGGACAACACCTACCCCTGGTCCTACTATAAATGGACATCCCTAGACCATATCACTTCATGAACATGGCTTGAATGATCCTCTGTGCAAACTTTCCTTTTCTTGTGGATATTAGCCCAATAGGTTATTCTGTTTGTTTCTTCAACTTTGTATAGTAGATATGTGCAATGTCTTTGAGCTCTTAGAGGATATGTTAGGGGTCTTATGCATGTGTTTGATAAATTTAATGATGAAATATGATTGACATTGCTATGATCCCGAGGACTGATGAGCCCATGGAGGGCGTAGTTTTTGATGTGCAGGACCATACCCGATGGACAGGTACCAGTGGACCGGTACACATGGGGATATGATTAGCTCGGACCTCCATGGGGCTGAAGAGCCCTCAGATGGTTGTTGGGATGGCAGAGACAGGACAACGTCGTGATGAGCCATTACACGAGAAGAGAGAAGGACTTTCCACCCAGGACATTTTGGCAGAGCCCGGCCTAGGGGGGATCACCCACTGCAGATGGAACGTTTGCCTTTAATGGACAGGACGTCACCTGAGAGAGCTAGGCATTGTCTGGAGCATGTGGCAGTGTGTTGAGGTCATTTGGCACGTGTGGCAGCTTGGAGGAGCCCTAGAAGGGGCAATGTTTGGTTTTCTGGATGTTGTGCTTGCCCAAAAGGGGCCAACGTCTCCCTCAGAAGGGCTTGACGTCCCTCTTTTTGCTCATATTGTGTCATCTTTTTAGCAGTTAATGTAAAAACAATGTAAATTTGGTAGTCAGCCTTGTCGATTGTTTTAATGACCTAAAATTTAATTCAAAGGTCATGGATTAGTATAAATAGAGGACGTTTTGCCTCATTTTGAAGATAACATAACTCACTCTCTTGTGAGAGATCTACTTTTAGTCTTTTGTCTTGGTATTTTTCTCTTGGAAGTGAGGCGCAACTCTTTTTGGAGGATTCTTCTTGGCATTTTATGGTGTTTCTCTCATTGGAAGGTTTACAACTAGGGTTTGATGAGCATTCTTCATGATTTGTAAGTGAATTTTTCATGCAAAACTTCTTAAATGAATGGTTGTAAGTTTAATATCTTACATGTGCTATTATATTGCTATTACATTTTCTTAATCTTGAAACCCTAGGTAGCAAGCACACAAGTAGGTCCTTGCTATATGTCCCCATGCTTGAGAAACTTGTTTTAGCCATTGATGAAGGAAGATATAGCCTAGTCGTTGCTACACTTGTCTCTCTTTTTGTGAGTTAGCTTTTAAGTATAGTTTGAATAGAGGAGATGCCCTAGGCCTATTTAATTCTACACCTAGGGTTTTAACCTTCTAGGGTTTGAACAGCCTTGCTCCCGCAACACTTTTCTCCCTTAGACTTGTACTTTAAAGCTAGCCGTTTTGCCAAGAATATTTAAAGAAAGAGGAAGGAGCATGAGGCCTTGCTTAAGAAACACCAGAATGAGCCTCCTTCCCTTAGGGTTTTGATTATAGGTCCCTGCCATTGCAACACCATAGAACCTAACCTTCTAGTCTTTAAATTTTGATCCTCCTGAGATCTTGCCCTTACTTTTGACTCCATATTACCCTAAGGCACTGGTTTTCTCTCCAACGTTGAGCTTGTTCATCTTTCAAACTTTCAAACTTTGAAACCCTAACTAACCCTAGTGCACTAACCAAGGCTGAGATCATACCTAACGCAGCCAGCCCTCTAACCCTGCAATTAATGATGACGTCATGCCTAATTTAAGCTATTGTTGATAGAAGATATTGTTGGCTTGGTCATCCTGTGATAGGCATTGATGTATTGGTAATTTTCATTGGTTAACTAGCAAAACGTTGACCTTCTTTGTCTATCACATTGCTTATCATACTAACCCTAATAAAAGCTGACGTCATCTTTAGGATATTGATGCAGCAATCTATTGTGTATGAGCAATAAATGAAATTTAATACATTGATTTAATTTTCATTAGATGCTATATTATTCCAGTGTTTATTGACAAAGTAACACAATAATGCCATTGTCATTATTGCAAACATTGACTTCGTCAATATTTACTGCTATATATGCTCATATACATTAAAACTTTGATAGTCATTGATCTATGAAGTACTAACCATTATTGCATGTATTAGTTTCATTGTTGTGTTGTCTCGCAAGCAGGTGCTTTCCCTGTGGTTATTCTTCATTCGACTATGTTGACTGCATTCAACGATCGTTCCTTCCGCCCTCACAGTATTCTCCCTGCCTTTTCGGTCCAGTTAGGTGGGGAGACAGTAGAGGTGGAAGTTGAGGTAGTAGATGCACCTCTCGATTATAACTTGTTATTGGGTCGCAATTGGACCTATGATATGGTCGTCATCGTATCATTTGTTTTCCATATACTTTGTTTTCCTCATCAGGGGGAGATCGTGACGATCGATCATGTATCCTTTGCGTACTCTAGTCCTAGTGCATCTGTTGGACCGTCAATCCCTGTGATTGACAATTCTTAGTTGGCAACTGAGAATATCGGTGTCATAATGTATTCTTCCCTCATGGGTACTTTCGACTTCTCGGCACCGATTCACCACATTTATGCCATGTCTAGTAGGCTTGCTTCAGCAGAGAGGTCCATTCCTTTCCGCACTTCCTATTTTAGTGATCCTTGGACCCTACCTTCTCCGACTTCATCGATTGAAGTTCAATTGCATGCTAGCATGGCTATGACACTATCGACAGCGAAGATTGTGTATCAAGCTATCCTTGACTCTTTCGTCGATCTCGATCATGTTACCTCACAGACGGATGAGGAGGATCCCGTTCTTAGGCCCGTATGGGCCACTTCGTTATCTTGTTCACGTGATTTCTTAGATGAGACTTTGCCTTTAGATGAAGACATCCTTGAAGCCATGAATGTTTCTAAGAGACCTTGGGGTGATATGCATCATCGATCTTATTTTCTCCCAAGTCTTGAAAGAATCGAGCAAGAAGATTTTCGGTCTACCTTGAGTGAGATAGTCGGTCACACCGTAGTTCCACTTGATACGCACGGTATTTATGCCGAAGGAAATATGGAAATTATTTCTCCTACCATCTCGATCGACATCTCTCGTACCCCTGGAAAAATTGAGAACATAAATATAGGTGTGGATTGTTCGCCAGAAGAGATTCTGATCTACACCAACCTCTTCAAAGAATTTCGAGATGTATTTGCTTGGTCATATAAAGAGATTCCAGGGATAGAACCTCGTATTGTCGAACATGAAATTAGAACTTATCTGGATGCTAAACCTATTCGAAAACGTCTTAGAGCTATTAATCCTAGGAAGCCCCCCCTATTAAGGAAGAGGTGGAGAAGCTACTTAATTTCGGCTTCATCTACTCGGTTCCCTTGACCTAATGGGTATCCAACCCCATTCCTGTGAATAAAAATCAAGGAACCATCCATGTGTGTATGGACTTTCAGGACCTGAACAAAGCTTGTCCTAAAGATAACTTCCCCATGCCTTTCATCGATCAGATTCTCGATGAATGTGCGGGAAGAAAAATATTTTCCTTTATGGACAGATTTCCAGGATATAACCAAATCTAGATCAAACCTAAGGACCAACACAAGACGGCATTTATATGTCCTTGGGGTACTTTTGCATACCGGAAAATGCCTTTCGGCCTGAAAAATGCCGGAGCAACCTTCCAACACGCCATGACTTTCACTTTTCACGATCTCAAGCATATAGTCGAAGATTACCTCGATGATCTTGCTACTCACTCTCGCAAGAGAGTGGATCATGTCACACACCTTCAGCTGGTTTTTGAAAGATGTCGTTACTATAGAATCCAGGTAAACCCTCACAAATGCATCTTTTGCATTAGGTCTGGCCGTCTCTTAGGATTTTAAGTTTCTGAGACTAAGATCCTGGTAGATCCTCTTAATCTTGAGGCAATACTTCATTTTCCTCCCCCGTGCACGATTAGACAACTTTAAGGTTTACATGGGAAAGATAAATTTTTGCGTCACTTTATAGTGAATTATGCCAATATCACTAAGGGTTTCATGCACCTACTGAAGAAAGACACCTCGTTTATATGGGATGAGCGAGCCCAGGAGTCTTTCGATGCTTTAAAGAAAGCCTTGGTATCGGCTCCTCTGCTGAAATCTCCTAATTACATTAGAGATTACTTGTTATATATTGTCACGGCGGAAGAGATGATTGGTATGGTTCTAGTTCAGGAGGATGATGAGCTCTATGAGCACATCATCTACTATCTCAGTCGAAATTTATTCAGTCCTGAGCTTAATTACTCTCATGTCGAAAAGCTAGCTTTGGTTGTTGTTCACGTAGTCCAACGTTTACAACATTATATATTGCTTTGCAAAAATACTGTAGTTGCTGATGTTAATCCATTTCAATACGTTCTCACTAGGCATATCATAGGCGGGAAATATAATAAATGGATTGTCATCTTACAAGAATTTGATCTTGACTTTGCTTCAGCCAAGTCCAAGAAATCACTAGTTTTTGTAGAGTTAATATCCGATTTCCCACAATTGGACTAGGACGTTATCCATGTCGATTCATTTATAGGTGAACACATTTTCCTTGTCTCGTCGTCTGACCCCTAGTATGGAAACATTGTTTTATATCTTCAAACCTTGAAGTCCGCTCAGCATCTCTCGTGAGATGATCGACGATGAGTTAGATACCAAGCCAAAATGTATACCATCGTCAGTGACACTTTGTATCACCAAGGAATAGATAGTATCTTACGTCGTTGCTTAATGCGCGAGGAAGACGAGTTAGTCCTAAATGACTACCACAAAAGGGCTTGTGGTGGTCACCTATCCAGGCTTGCGACAACCCAAAAAATCCTGCGAGCTGGTTACTTTTGGCCCACCATCTTTAAATATTTCATTGAAGCAATTAAGAAGTTTCACCCCTGCCAGGTGTTCAATCGAAACATGCGCTCGCACCATCCCCTCTTCACCCAGTCATTATCATCAGTCCCTTCACCAAGTGGGGGGTAGATTTCGTCGATTGCAACCCAACTTCGGTTGGGGGGCATAAACACATCATCGTGGATGTCAAATACTTTACCAAGTGGGAAGAAACCATGCTTACTATAAAATCCGATGGGATGACTGCAGCCTTCTTCATGTTCAACCAAATTATCACCCGGTTCGGTATCCTGAGTGAGATTGTCATTGATCATGGAAGTCACTTTCAAAATGAAATGATGGTAGAACTAGCATCTAAGCTAGGGTTTAAACATGGTCACTCATCTCCTTATTACCCCCAGGAAAATGGGCAAGTAGAGGCCATCAACAAGTCTCTCAAGACCATCTTGCAAAAAACTATCATTCAGAGTAATTCCAATTGGCACATCATGTTGTATCCCGTGCTTTGGGCATACCGAACCACGGTTAAGACTGCCACTGATTTTTCCCCTTTTCAGTTAGTGCACGGTGTGGAGTCGATACTTCCCGTTGAATGTGAAATCCCTTCTCTCAAATTGGCAGTCGAGCTCCTACCTGACACTTCATATTTAGAGCGACGCCTGGTGCACCTAGAGAATCTTGATGAGCAACGTCGAGACACCTTTACAGTTATCGAGGAAAAAAAAAATGTGTCAAGGTTCAGTATGATAAGTATGTATGTCCCCGGTTGTATATTGAGGGTGACTTGGTCCTATCGTATGACCAAGACAAAGAACCGCTAGGGGCAGGCAAGTTTAAACCCATGTGGCACAGTCCTTATATCGTGCGACATGTTCTAGAAAAAGTAGCTTAAGAATTGGAAGATTATGAAGGGATGAAATTGGTCGAGCCCATAAATGGGCTCTACTTGAAAAGGAATTACACTTGAGCCCTGGGCTTGGGTGAAACCCTTTGTATACTAATGTAAATTTAGTGTATATACATTTTTTTTCTTTTTTGTCTTCAACTTGCTTATCAAGTTTTCCCTTTTGGTTGGCAAATGTCAACAGAGTCTTCGGTCTACCTAGGATTCGCAGACAGAGCCAATCATCATACATGGAACTTGGCTTCCTCCTCTTGGGTGATTTACTCACCCGAGGGTCTACTGGTGTCTTCAGGTGGCGTATGCCTAGGGCCATCCACGAATATTGTCGTTGAATATGGCATTGTCATAAAACTTTTGCGCGATGTTATCTCACATGGTATTTGCACTCTAAAGGTTCGCCTGGATTCTCAGTTAGTCGTATGTCAGTTGAACGGTCATTACTGTGTTCTTGATCCGACATTACTCCATCGATTCCTATGGGTACATCTTTTAGAACGACAATTTGATTTTATTACATACTTTCACATTCCTAGAACTTCTAATCATGCATCTGATGCCTACGCTAATTATGTTTTATATTGGCATTTGTCACATTAATAAAGCAAAGAAGACCATTAAATCAATGTACATGTTGTAATATATGAGTAAATCCGAATATCCCTCTTTATATATTTCCAAAAAATATGGTGTTTATATTACAAAATTGGGGCTAAAACACTCAAAATACATATACAGCCGATATATATGTCCCATGACATCTACGCCTGTGGTGTCGTATGTGTATCATGATAGAAAACCATGGCATTTGTGAGACGCCAGAAGAGTCGTACCCATGCTCTAGGTACACTGACAACCTACCGTTGCATGGCTTCAGGTAGATCCTCCACCTAAACCATAGGAATCCTCTGTGTCAAACAAGACAGGTTACCCTACACATTCTGTAGGACTCTCTCCGCTTCTCCTCCCACTACCTCATCTCCCCGGTGCCTCCACCTATGTCGTAGGAATCCCTATGGTCGTTGCAGACCCACATATGCAATCACACAAGTATCGAATTAATATTTAAAACACCATCCAAAAATATTTTTTTTCTCTTCAATACAAAAATACAAAAAAATGAAATATATAAAAACTTTTTACCTATGGCGTCGTAGGCATCTTTTGGTGGAAGCGGCATATCATGATCTCCTCTAAAATCAATTCTCGCATAGGGATAGTCTTCCAGAGCTATGACTTGTCTCCTCCACCAAAAGAAAAATCATCATTGCAGGGTGTCTCCATCCTACCTCCCCCCTGCCGTCTCATGACCTCGATCCATCGTGCCATAGCTAGATCACGTGGTCCTCTAGGAATGATCTCCACTCTAGGTCCCAAACCTAGGACTCACTTGAAAAAAGAAGCTACAAAGGATAGAGGCAAACCTGAAGTTTCGCTTCCCCCCTGCTTGCACTTTGTCAACTGACCTTTCATGTTGGTCAGCAGTGAGGTACACCAATTGTAGACGGTGGGTCTCACACACTCCAGTGCGTAAAACATAAGTGGTCTCGATGCTTGATGCAATGAGGCTATCATATGATCCCATTAAGCATGAGCACAACAATCTTCAGGATAAGGTTACCTATAGCCCAGATAGGGATTTGACTTCCCACCATGGGAGTCCCTACAACACAGTGGGCCTCGATGTATTCTTCAACCTTCATCCCACTCCATGCCCCACGTGACTTGAGGTCCACAACCTCTCCTCAGCGTGAAAGTCCAGTCAAGAAGTAGATGTCCTCTACTTTGATCCTTAATGGTTGTCCATCAAGGATAAAGCTCTCACTATCAGGATCCCAATAGCCCACCAGCATTTCCAACAACCTCACTTGGGCCCTCATTCCTTTGAGAGCCCAAAACTTGTATAAACCACATCTTTTTAAAGCCGCTTGAGCCACTGGATCTTGATCCACAGTTGCATCTACCTCCTCATGCTCTCGCTCTCTCCATTCCAACACCATCCTGCAAAAAAAAAAAAAAAATTTGAGTTAGAAACATTTCTTTTTTTTTCCATTTGCGCACATATACGCAGTTTATTTACAAACAGTCACGGGTAGGGCCTAGTATATGCCCCCTATGGTTCACACAGGGGTGTATAGCTAGTCGTATACGCGACCTATTCAGAGAAACCCATGAATACTGAAAATCCCAATTTTCTCCTTTAAAAACTAACAAAATAGAACCTAACTCAAAAATGTAAACCACTGAATTTGAAGAGGATGGGATGAAGAGCTACCTGGTCCAGACGGTGCGTGATTCCGTTGACTATTGCTCCCGCAATCGTCGTTTGAATTCTGGAGGTGTTTTAGTCCAAATTGCACTATTTGGGTAAAAATGAAAATGATACAGTAAATTTTGATTTTATTACTATTTATAAGCCATTTTTTACCCACTTGATATAATTTTATGCTATTGTTTTATCTAATGGACTAATTCAAGAATGGTTTTAAGCTAGTTTTTGTAGTTTCGACTCAATTTTCTTGCGGATTTCAACGTCATGGTTGGTCGTTCGTCTCCTTGAGCAGGTATATTCATAACCTAGCATATAGGATAGGTATCTACTCCATCGTGCATTTTTTTGCATTTCGACTACCACTTTTTACGCCTTAGGTACGAACCCATTTATTGTGACGCATAAACCTCCATCTGCTATTAATAGCATCATTAATAAATGGTAGAGACTTACCAAACATGGTTACTCTAGTTAGAACCTCTTTTTCATTTGGTGCCCATGCCGAGTTTTTTCCTTAGGACCGGGAGTCCATTATAATTCAATATATGACTTTACAATGAGCATCATTTCTCATTCATGCACATGCGACCTTATTACCCACGGACTCCCAATAATGAGTCTTAGTTAAAGCTCTTTTCCGACTCGTCTAAAAACTGAAAAGATCGTCGAGTGATTTGTCCCTTTCACACTCGTTAAAATTGGATTTGAAAGATCATGAGTCCTAGTTAATCTCTTTTCCGACTCGCTATCAAAAATAGAAAATATTGCCGAGTGAGCTTGTCTTTTTCACACTCGTAAATCGGATTTGAAAAGATGTCTATTTGGTACAAGTTTACCCCTTTTTCACACCAAATAGACTAAAAGATACAAAAAAGGACATTTTTTGGCGTTAAGTTGTGATTGCATCTCATGCCCTTGCTTGCAGTATTGAGCCTTTAGCCGGTTCTCGCTTTGCGTTATAAATCGTTGCCTAAGCAGTTTGCATCCTCAACCAAGCAGAGCCTTGTTTATATCCTTCACAATTTGGCACCCTATACCTTGGAGGGAACATCACCCTGAGTGTCCATCTCCTGCATGCATCTCCTTTCATTGAGCATAGGTACGTTCCACTGTTGGAACTAGTTTTTATTACTTGCGACACTCGTTCCCTCCTCTGTATCATAGCATTCATTTTTTATGAAAAAACAAAAAAATACGGGCGGGAAGGGAGTACTATATTGTGATTTGCAGCAGTCGCGTCACCTTTGAACAAAGCACAAAGTTATTGAGTCCTTGCGTCATCATAATTTTGGGTCTAGCATAGCCTTAGGAAGTTGATCTCGCTACAGAGTTTTCTCTACCAACTGGTTACTCTTCTAGTCCCTATAGAGAACATTATGGATGCCTCCTGCATCTAATTGTCACATCATTAAGTCTATGTTTCCAGAGTCCACATTATGTCTCATGCTCTTGTTCAAAGGAAGTCTATCAACCTGTGTTGGCCACTCCTCAAAAATATTGACTTTGCGTGTCGGTCATACCCTCAGTTTGTCTCATAATCACATGATACTTTGGTCTTATCATGCACCCTAGCCCTACTGTCATCATTGGTAGGTCACCTTGAACCCAACAATCAACATTTCATCATTGGTCGTTGACTGGGTGGTTTCCCTTGTGTTCGACGGCAAGACATCTATTCACACTTTGGGATTCGTGCAATGTCTTAGATGCCATTAGCCTTATTGGTGGTTTCCTCGCCTTTGTCATCAATTTTCATCATTGGTTTCTATTCATAGGGTCTTTTTTGTGTACCGCTTGCATTTGACACGTGCGAAAGATGCACAGGGTTGTTGGTTTGTGAACATGTTCTTCGTCCGATCTCCACCAAATCATGAAGCTCCTACTTTGTTCCTCGTGCTGACTGATGAGATATGCCTCAATGCTCTCCTTTCAACGGGTCTCTTTCCAACGACTTCAACTCATTTATTCTGGATACGAGACCTAGAGTTTTATGAGTACCTTAAGGCTTGCAGTGATTAGTGGCAGGCTATCTTGCCATTGACAGATGGGAATACATCAATGTATCCTGATCAATGGATCTCTCAAGTGTTCGACACCAACTCCTTTATTCACATTTGTAGAGATGTACTCGGTGCCTTGATACCTACTTTCATTATCAATATGTTGTCTCGTGTTTGTTAACGGTATAATTCAATGACCACTAATCAAATGATGTCTCATCGTGTTCGACCTCAACACATTTATTCACATGATGTAGACTTGCACCATTAGCAGATAGTGTAGAAGACTTGAAGACATCACTATGTGGTCGCAGCTTTCCTAAGCTGTTGCTTCCATTTCATTGGACCAGTACCTATTTGACTTCATTGATCATGGGAGATCACATTGTACTCCATGGTATACAGATATCTTCAGATTGATTTTTGAGATTGGTTTCACTAGGCCTTGTTCGTGACTATGACATCTTTTGGCATGTAACCACATTTGTATTTGCCTATTCATGGCCATGAACACTTATTTGGTGTATTTTCCACATGGATCTGCATTGTATTCTTGGCAACCATGTATGCAAAGTCAATACATAATGTAATGAGCAATTGAGTTCATCCAACTGGTTCTCTACCACTCCACTTCTGGGTTATTTATAATGTATTTCGTCCATCACAGATACTCCTCTGATCTCACACATTAGGGGGCATCTGTTATAGCAAGATTTTCCTCACCATTGTTATCTTGCACAGAGGGCCTTTTTCCATTTCCCTATGCAGACTTATCATCCCTTTTTTATGAATCCATAGCTAAAACATACATTTTTCCATGCATACACTTCCTATAAGTTATACAAGATGCGTATACGCTTGTTGCTCCACTACAACTCCTGTATATCGGGATTTGTGCCAAAAAATACAAAATGAGGTCAGGTTTCCATGTCATGACATGAGATCTCTGATCCTTGGCCTTCCATATACTAGAAACGTTCTGACTCGACCCTTCAGTTGCATTCTAAAGGCTATAAGAGCACAATTTCGAGCTATGAAAAAAAAGAGAAAAAGCATTCAACTTTGAGAGGAAAGTTACTCTGGAGAAATTACTTCATATTGAGTCTACATCCCTTTGTCCCTCAAGTCTGAAAACAGTGTTCAACCCCCAAGCTCTTTCCCTATGGCTGAGAGGATCGCATTGCCTCTTTTCTATGAGCTTGCCTTTGGTGGAGGATTGAAGTGGTGGAGACCCAGTTGGAAGGAACTTGGTTTCTTGGTTTCGAACCGTGCTGACACGGAAGTCTGTAATGGTGACGCTTCTGCTGCTCAATTATTAATAGAAATACTCCTTTCCCGTCCTATTGGTATCTTGAAAATATATGATTATTATCCATGGGCATGTTTGCAATGTTTATTAATGGATTATGCTATCTGATGTGCTAACCCCTTTTGTATCATCACTATATACTTGCTTCGCTTGTTTGTTGAGAACTTCTTGCAGGTATAAAGCTTTAGGTCAAAGTGCTCAATGGTGGAACATCATCAAACGTTGGATCGAGGTAGGCCTCTTTCTTGTATTGCGCATTAGTCTATATAGCATATGTTGGAATTGAGTTGATTTATGCAGTCATATCTGTCTCTTGTGGTTTACCCTTGGCCATAGAGAGTTTTTCCCTTGTAACATCTTGACAAATCAGAAACAAAATAGAAAATGTTCTCTTCTGCATATGCTCTTTGCTCTCCACTTTATGTGAGCTCAGTGAATCATAAACAAAGAGAAAACTTGGATTTTCCTCGTAAAGTAACTGATATCTAACCCCATTATTGTTGAAATTTGATTTTTTTTTTATGTGTGGCCGTGTTAAAGTTTTTTACAAGAAAAAACAAAGGTTTTTAGGGTAAGTATGCACTTCGAGGAAAAGAGTAAAAAAAATAAAAATAAAAAAACCCCCCTCCTCCTTCATTAAAATTGATATATATTTTACTCTAACTCACTTGGTTGAAAGGTGTTTTACTTAATAAGAGGTCTTGAATTCAAGTCTCTCTTTTTTTTAAGTTATTTCATGCAAACGAGTTATCTCCTAACTTCATTGTAAAGTGCATTTCACTTAAATTATAAAAGTGAATCACTATAAATGAACTTTAATATTTCTTTTTAGTTATTTTTTCAATGCAACTTTTACTTTCTAAAGTAACTTCATTGTAAATGTCATTTTCACTTACCCTATAAAAGTGGGTCACTTCATAAGTAACTTATTTGTAAAAGTGAACTTATAGGCAAACTTAGAGAAGGAAGGACATTTTTTTCACTCAACCATCTCATTGTACATCCATCACCATGTGGAACAACTTCTACTTGTCACGTGGCTCTTCGGTTACCATTATGTCTTTTTAAAAATGGCAAATCTTTCACAACCGAAGTATGCTTTCAGTGTCATTTTTTAAATAGCCTGTTCTTTTGAGATTTTTCCATCCAGACAATCATTTTTAGCTTTTGAATCCATATTATTTGCATATTTTAGTATGGATTCTCCAAATTATCTTTTTCTTACTAGTACCAACTATTTATCACGGAAATACCACATGGAGGATGTACCAAGAAGTAAAATATTGTACCGAATTACCTTGGGAAAAGAACACGGCCACAATGATGTCAAAAAGAAAGCCAAATGGGATAGTAAAAATGACGAAACATGTGGATTAATCGGAATGTCCATCTCTCCTGATTTATGGTTTCACCTTCAACGAGTTGATGACCGAAATGAATCTTGGGCTAAGATTGAAGTTGTGTTTGGTAAACACAATGTGATTCAAGCCCACTAGATTGAAAATTAGTTAATGACTTTAAGTCCCAATGATTTTCCTTGCATTGAATATTATTTATCTAAGTTCAAAACACTTAGAATTTTTCTTAAAAAATGTAAAATATATCTGGGGGATAATCGATGCATGTATGTTATTCTCGCTAATATTGGTAGTGCATTTTTGTCTTTGTATCTACCTTTTATGCCACCAGATAAGATTTAGGGGGTGCTTACCAAGCTCTGACTCTTCAATCTTTTGTGATCCTCTTATTAGAGAGCAAGACAAGCTCTTGAAACTTGTTGTGATCAACACTATAGGTACATATAACAAATCCTTAGTGGCCCAACAAAAAGACAAAACCAAGCATCCCAAGAAGTAACATCCTCACAACAACAATAAGAAAAACTAGAGTATGAACCCACTTGGCCAACTTCTACTCACAATGGTGACAAAGGAACAAAATTCAAAAGTAAGACTGATAAACATTACATTATTTGTGGGTGAGATGGTCATATGGAGTCCAAATGTTTTAAAAAGATGGAATCCTTAGAAGCATCAATGAAGAAGCAAAACATCAATCTTGATTCATATTCTTCTAAATCTTCTTCTCATGGACATGCACTTTATGCTTCTGGTTTCTTCTTCAATGCAACTTCTACTTCTTTTTTTGATGAGTGGCTTATTGATTCTGGATCATCTTATCATATGGCTAAGGATAAAACCATTTTTATTCTCTTAATGAATGTAACACCAAACAAATATTTGTTGGTCATGATGAGCTCTCTTAGTGTTGTAGGGTCTGGAATAGTTCAAGTAGATAATGGTCATTTCAATGATGTATTATGTGTTCCAAGTATTTCCTCCAAACTTTTATTAGTGTATCAAATCACTCATTTAGGTGAATGTAAAACCGTAGATTTTCACCTCACTAAGTTGTGATCAAGGATTTAAAAGATCCTAAACATGTCCTAGCAACT
The DNA here is from genome assembly GCA_009831015.1 of Picea engelmannii. Lineage (NCBI taxonomy): Eukaryota > Viridiplantae > Streptophyta > Pinopsida > Pinales > Pinaceae > Picea > Picea engelmannii. The sequence goes on from ML826776.1 coordinate 95,025, forward strand.
GAAATTGTTGATCATATTACCAGGTTGTACAAATTTGACAACTTTGGGTCGTCATCTTTTCCATTAGTTTTTGTTTCTCATATTGATGACTTGAACAAACTTTAGCATGAGTGGTTTGGTCATTTAAACTATCTCTCATTGTAATAACTATGTAATAAAAATATGGTGACTAGACTTCCTCTCATTTCTTACAGAGATGGTGTTTGTGCAAGCTGTGTTCTCAACAAACATCATTGGGACAATTTTGACAAAAGTGTCTCTTAGCATGCCTTACCCCCTTTGCAACTTGTTCACAATGATTTGTGAGGTTCACTTTCTTCTCCTTCTTTCTTTGGGTGAAAGTACTTCTTATCTTTTATTGATGACTTCTCCAAACACACTTGGGTTTACTCCTTAAAACTTAAGAATCAAGTTTGAAGGGCCTCAAAATTGTCAGATTTTTTTCATCCTTTACACATCTTTTTACTTACCCATAACCCCATACTTATCCTTCTTGATGCTTAAAACCATAATTTTGGCGTAAGGTGTTTTCCATTGCATTTTTTTAGCATTTGAAATAAAAATTTGATTAACATTAAGATAAATGCATATTTAGTATTTACTTATGAATAATGGCTTATTTGTGGACAAGTTGTGATAGGATATTAATTTAAGATCTTATGCTAAGCATCTTCAAGCTACAAGTTGGAGGAAATTCGAATTAATGTTGAAAAACATTTGTAGATCCATGTGTTGCATATTTAACATGTCATGGTTGAGGAAATTGACCACCACCAATCATGCAACCACTTGGGGAAGAGAATAAAACATATATTTTATGGTTTTAATTAATGGGAGACATATTTTCATGTGCTCACATGTGTATGTTCGTTTTTATTATGAATTTGAATATGTCCCATATATATGTTGTTGGTCCTGAGTCTACACTTAAGGCTATAAAGTGTAGAGTTTAAGCATCTGAAAAGAGTAAAAGAAAAGAGGGGAGACAACTTCGGGGGATGAGGCTACAACCGATCTCTTAGTTGTCTTTTCCTAACTTCCAAATATTCTTGAATACTGATATCTCGTTCGATGGTGACCATGAACGTTCGAGCTCTATCTGGGTGATGGACGTCTTAAGAATGGTATCGAAAAGATTCAAAGCGATGTTGGTTTGACCCGATGGGTTGGGTTCGATGTTGGGTTGCCCTACAACAGGTACAGTCATGGGGAGAACAAAGCTTTTAAAAGAGGGTTGATGTTTTAAAATGCTTATTTCAATTTTAGATTATACGAGGAAAATTCAGTGAAGCCAAACGAAGGGTTTAACGAAATCGAAGGTCGTTTTCCGTAACTGAGTTAAAATCTTGAGACCGAGTAAGAAAACATAGAGCTATCAACAATGTGGGGCGGCAATTTCAGAAGAATCCCATGTTGTGGAAGAAGAAGAAAGGAAAGGAATACTTTGATGAAAGCATATAATATAGAGATCCAAGTAATTCACAGGTCTTGTACCTACTAGTATCCAATACAGAGGAAAAACTGTAAATAACTAGACAACTAGAGACTGATCACCACAGTAGAAGTTATACTAAATTGCAGCTAAAACATTCATCAAAAACGTATATGTAAAAAATGACATGAAACATGAAATAACAGAGGAAAACACATAACTCAATCTTGACGGAATATGGAGTCTTCAATTCGCTTTGTATTAATCCTGGCTCAAAAGAACTTTCTCTATTACCATCTATCACCAAAAAAAAAACTCTTTTCATCTCTTCCTCAATGCCTATTTAAACAAAAATTCTAAACATTTAGAATTTTCATCGTTCTGGAAACTTGTCTGTTACAAAATAAAGAAAATGGAGTGTTTCATCTCCTTATCTTTGTCTTCCCTCGTAAGGGAAGAGCACCTTCTTTCTCTGCTCTTCTGGCTCCAGAAATAGAATGGGTTGACAATTGTCATTATTTAGCACCAGAAACCTGCCCCTTCACCTGCTTGATGCAAATGACGCACCTTTCCACCAACTGGGCTATTAACCTGGAAGGCTCAGTTTGGTTGCTTGCCTCAAAGGTGTAACAGCTTTTTGCCAATTGCAGTAACCTTTTCCCTACTTGTCAGTCTTCCGCGATGATGGAGCATAATTGTAAACTTGGTTGTACTAGCCATTTTTCCACTTGGGCCATATCGACCTGGCTTATCTGGGATATCTCCACTTGTTCCTTCTCCATGTTTTCTTTGATGTCCAACAGGTGTTTAGCTATATTGATTTTGCCCAGCATCCCATCATTCCCTTCCTTGTCAAGGTCTACCAAACCTTTACTTATCAAGGCGAACGTTTCCTCACAAGAATTCATCACTTCATTAGCTTTCCCCCTGCTTTCTAATATATTCTGCTCCCAGACCTTTAGTAAGATATTTCCCTAGTTTGTTCTGCGATGGATAACTTGGAGCTGCCGACCATCTCTATCTTCGTCGTAGCTATAACAACGTCTTGGAAAGCGACCCGAGATGCCCCATCTTCTCTTTCTCTCAAAGAAATATTTTCTAACACTTGATCTGTCGTCTGGAAATGGTTTTGAATAGTTCCTACTTTTACAAACAGGTTTTGTTGAGTTGTTAATACCTTATGTCGGATTTCGGCGGCCTGGGATCTAAACATTTTTATGTCTAAAACATTATTCTCGGCCACATCCAGTTTCGATTGTAACTCTATAATTTGTTGCCCCTGTTGGCTTACCAGTGTTTGGCTAATTTGCATTGACTGGTGCACCTACTAGAGGTCGGATCTGAGCTTCTCGATCTCCTGCAGATCGGCTATTCGGGCTTGATCAAGGATTTTTCTCACCTCGTCCCTGATATTCGCTTCAATAGTAGCCACTTTAGCTTATAACTTGTTGATCAAGAGGGTATTTTGTTTCAACTGGGCCTTCAGAGTTCCAACTAAGTACTGATTTGTTGTAGCATAAGCCCCTAGTGTTCCTGCTATCTCATCTGCGAACTCTTCCTCTTTCGCGGCCTTTCCATCTGACATGATTTTAAATTTTTTAGCCATTACGCCCTCCCTTTGATATAATGCTTGCCTCACCACGACCTTCCTTTTTTATCAAAGAAAAATTTGTTACGAGGCAGCTCCTCTACGGAAATGGGGGTCAGTTCGTCATTGAATATCCACCTCGCATCGGGATCCCTCTTTGTGAACTGTAAGGGTGTGATAATGGTGATCGGACTGGCGATTTCCTTGGATGCTTGTTTCGGGGTAGCATCTGTGGCTGACTTGTTTGACATGAGCAGTAATGAGACGCCCGACCCCTTTGAGGGAATCTTTGTTTGACCTTGGGCCTGCTTACCCGGCGTACCCTTTTCGGGGTTTCCTTCCCATTGGTAGGGGATTTTGGCTCCTCACTCTGAGGTTCTGGCCTCCCATGTTTTCTATCGGTTCTTCTCCTTGTTAGGACTCGAGTCCTTTGAACCTTTAACCCCTGTCTTCTGTGTGACTGGAAGCTTTGGGGTTTCACCTTGTAAAATCTGAGGGAAAAAACTCTGCCGGTGATCCTGGAATTTCAAGAAATCGGCCTTATCTACGGGTGGCAAGGCTTGAATCTGACTCAGGACTTTTGAGTAGGAGCTCGCACCCTAGAATATTTCATCATGAGGGGAATCCTCATGTTCATATCTCTTCAGGCCACAACTCGCCAGGTGATTGCTCACAACCTTACTAAGGTCGTGCTTCTTGAACTCAATATCCACCAGCTTCATTTCTTCTAAAACCATAGCCTCGGATTTGGCATGGCCAAAATCTAACAAGGAATATGCACCAATATGAATAGGGAAGGGCAACCATACCTTCTTTGATAATCCTTTGAGCTCTTTTCTTATTCCGCCGAGCACAATCTACCTGGCAATCTCGCGACACAATAGCTTATCTGGTAAAAATAGCGGTAGAGCATATGGGGGGATAGAGGTGCCGAAAACCTTGATATATGAAAATTCTGCCTCTATATACCAATCTTCCATACTACTCAAGTTGGTCGCGACGCTATCTGAAATCCTGGGTGATGGCTGGCCGAAGATGGTGACGTGCAATGGCACCATTACCCAATTGAAGATTTCGTAAATGAATTCTTTGGCATTATCCTCCCAAAGCTTCTAGTGGTAGACATGAATAGGCTCTGTATTAGATGGAGCCAAGCTCCAGTTCATTAATGGGAAGGGTGTCATGAAGCAGATGGCATCCATGATGTAAGCAGACATAAAGAACGAAGTCGCTTTCTTACTTTCCCTCTGCGCTCGATATTCAGTAATTCGACTGGTCAGACTGTCAAACAATAGTTTGGCCCAGTCGAAGGAGAAGCCCTCAGAAACTGTATGAATGAGCGGTACCCATGGGAGGAAAAAATGGGTAGTGTCCTCCCTCCCATACAACCTGCAGGCCATCATTGCTATGTACTTGAATTGTGGCTCCAAGGAGGAGATTGAATAGATCCCGTTAGTGTCGACCCTGAATTTTGCGGGGTGTTAGACCCAATATTTGAACAGATCGGACAAACTTCTTGTATACTTCTCACACTCATTCTTCTTGAAACCTTCTAGAAATTCAGCATTGTGAGTGAGGTTCGATGTGGGTGACAATTTATACATTGCCCGCAAATGTTCTAGCATGAAAGTCCCAATCGTTACCTTTTGTTTGCTGATAATCATTCTAGTTGGGATATCCACATGGTCCAGTGCCCACCTGATCATATCACAATAGGGAAGAAGCTGGGGCCTTGCCGCTATTTTGTGCATCTCTGCTTGAGCAATGATTTTGAATTTGGCTGATAAGTCGTCGTTCTCGTTGTCGCTAGAATCATTCGAACAACTTACAGACTCAGATTGCAGAATGTTGGAAACGTATGACCAGGTCTTGACAACATTAATACTCCACGATGAGGTATCATAAACCACGTCTAAACCCTGACCTGAACTCTCGATAGCTGCCTTGGACGTTTTTTGTGGAGCCATGATAGAGAAACCTGCAACTAGACCTCTTGTCGAAAAAATTGAAAAGCAAAAAACAACGGTTATCCTAGTGAAATGGTTATGCGTGCAAATAGAAATGAAAACTGAAATAATGAAGGAAAAACTCTCTATCTTGGTCATTTAAACCCATGGGTGTCCTTGCCAACAGAACGGTCAAATCGCTTAATAGAAAGATTTAAAAGTAAAACGATATCATACTATCTGTCACCTTACCGCAAATCCAAATAAATGCCATAAATGCTTGACAAGTTGTAACATTGAAAAATGCAAGATCATTTAAGACTTCATCCGTAAATCGCGTGTGTTAAAGCTCGCTTAAGGCGCTAATTAATTTGTTTTAGATCTTTGAGATTGGTGCACTTAGTTGCTAATCCTCTTTTCGACGCTCGCCACATCGGGTGTTTTCGCTCCTAGACACTGAGCCTCAAAAACCCAAAATCATGATGGCGCGAGCTAATAGATTAGAAGTGATTTATCTTAAGTCTTTTAATTATCCATGCTTAATTAAAGAAAGTCGCGACTTCGGGGATCGGAGTTATGAAGGTGCGGCCCTTTGGGGAGGCAATCGCTGAGTCGCCAAATCAAGATAGTAACTGACCAGGGTTTAAAGTGACTTGTTTCTTGATACTAACCTGGGTAACTTTAACATGACTTCACGACTTTGCAATTCGGGGGCTTGAGAAACATTCAACGCGTAACCCCCGAGAGCGAGGGTACTAGGTACTAAGAGATGATAAGCCCCACTTAGTCTTTTAGTAAAGGTGATTAAACTTAGGGAGGTTTTCACCACTTCGCATGTCGAAATACTGCAACTTTAGGGGGAAGACACATGAAACAAACGAAGTCCCGAAAACCAACCTTTTTGGGCTTTAGTATAACACTTTGTGCATTTAGAGAAAGGTGGCTCCAACATAAGCTCCAACTAGGGATCTCGCCTCCTCATGGGACAAGAATAACAGTAGACCGAGTGCCTATATGGGTAAATGGAGTCATCAGTTTGCTTCTGAGAAACCAGTTGGGAAAGAGGATACAGAGAAAACCTTGAGTTTCCAAAATTAATTCTGGAAAGATTTCAAACCTGAAATGCTTTCTAAGCTCAGCTGCAGTCCATGGTAACTTTCCCTTCCTCAACACTGAAATCAAGTCTGCTCAAGATGGTCCAAAAAAATCTTAGGAATTTCAATGGGTCTTGTGGGTTTGGGCTTGCATCAAACAAAGTAAAATCCATGCTTTTAATCAGGGAGACCTGCGATGAACCTGAGATGTAGATCTAGTTTCGAGAAAGATAATTACCAGAGCATAGTATGATTTATGTATGTCAGCCTTATAGATATCTTAGACATTGCTTCACTGCCAGCGAGCCTATTCAGTACCCTGGTGAAGTTATCTGGTCCCCTTTATTGAATTTCCTTTCACCACTTCAAAAGGTAATTATGCATTTAAATGTTGAGACGAGGGCAATCATTTTCTGAATTTCCTTTCATCATCTCTTTGGACTAGATGGGAGCAATCAATCATGAATTTCCTTTCACCATCTGCCTTATATTTTATTTTTGGAAAATGAAGTGGGGGCAATCAATTTGTATAAATTATACCAGGGGTGATATCTGTGTAAAATTCATAACAAAGGCCTGTCGACTTTCTTTGAGTGCTCTGGACCAACTTTCTCTTAACCTTCTCTATGCCCTATTCCGTAGAGAGAAAAAAAAAGGGGGTGAATTCATTTCCAGGGGTCTTGTTTTGAGAAAGACTTAACCATTTGAACACTATTAAAAGACCTAAGAGAGTTAGGATCTGCCTATGCATGGCCTTGTTTAGTAGGGGACTGAGGAGCTGTGAAGACTAGCTCACTTCCGGAGACGTTTGTCAGTTTCCCGAATTGAAGCGGAATCTCTTTTCCTCTGCAGATGGTATGGGCAGGTGTTAAAGCTTAAGGAGAGAGGACCAAGGGTGAAAAAGGGAAAGAGAGAAGGCTATGGACCTCAAAAAATTGGATGTTATCATGCAATCCTGACTCGGGTGAACACATCATACTTGTGAGACCACTACTACATTTAACTGATATTCATTTGAAAACCCAGATACTTTGGAAATTCATCTCTTTGCCTTACCACTTCATTTTCTTCTTGAAAAAATATTCTTTGTCACCTTTCGGGTGGGTCAATTTCCGAATACCTGACCGTCCCTTTCTCTTTTCACAGTTTGGGCTGTAATTCGAAGGCCTGTATGAAACAACATAAAGAGTATCAGGTCTTCAGTCTTTATGGGATTCTGGGTGTCAAAAATTATGTCTCTACTTCTAGGAAATCAACAACCTGTTTTATTCAAGGTGAAAGTGAACTTACCGAAAAAATTTATGAAAAGAAAAGAGAAAACAAACTGGTATATACAATGGAGATTTGGAACTCATTTATT
>ML826777.1:0-20095 GCA_009831015.1 Picea engelmannii
TGGGATCATGACTCACTAAGTCATTCATTAGTTTAGACAAATCTAGAAAATTAAGCATGGCCAGAAAGGGAATACGGGGTTGCGACACCTGGCCCCATACTCCTGTGAAAGATTGTGTGTTAGGAACTGCATTCCATCCAGGATTCTAGTAAGGACCAAAACCTTGTCCAGGATTAAAATACCCTCCTCCGGGTTGATTCGTAAAAGATGGATTGGGCATCATTCCAGCAGGAATGTTCTAATGAGGGATATGAAAGTTTCCCCCATTTGGATTAGATACAAGCCGAGGGTTGTTAAAATTTCTCCCAATTGAATTAGATCCAGGTTGGGGAGTTCCCAAAGTGTAAGACTGACCTCCTCCAGGTGGGAACCCAGAGGATTGAAGAGGATTCGTCATGCAAAAATTATTGGTTGGAATCGACACCGAGGGGATAGGGATATAGGGAGGAACTTGTCTTCCAATTGGGTTTTTCCATCCAGCTGTAGAAGGGTTAGACCCGGGGTTATGAATAGGGAAACTTCCTACATTAGGATTCGCTTGGGGTATATGAGAACCACCAAATGGGAAAGGAGTGTAAGGAGGTGTAGTGCCCCCAAGTCCAAAGATAGCGTTAGGGCCAGAAGCTGGTATGGCAGTCGAAAAATGCGAAGTGAAGTTAGGCATACCATAAGAAAATGGACTAGAAGCCATAGGGATGGTATGAACATTGTAACTCGGTGAATGACCAAAACCCCCAAAAGGGTTTGATGCAAGAGAGGAAGCATTAACTACAGGTCGAGCCATAGTACTAGTATAAGCCTCTAACACTACAACTATAGAGGATGCAGGCGTCGAAGGGGTTCCATTAACTATAGTAGGATTGGGAGTTGAAGAAATCCTAGTGTTATGAAGACTAGACTCGGTACTCATCCTTGTGGAACCACAAGTCTGAAAAGTGGATGTGTGTGTAACACTCCCGATAAATCTACGCCTTTTAGAAGAAAATAACTTGAAAAATGGTGGTAACTGTAACAACCGACAGGACCTACGAGGAAGCTGGTCCGACTCCATGATGACTTTATGACTCTTCAACGAATAAAAATATATCCTAAGGCCAACTAGTAATCAAAGATCATACCAAAAATGTCAAACGACCAATATGCATGCAAACGGGCTAAAGTGGCTGAGTGGCCTCCCTCCCTAAAGAAGGTATGTCTCATCCAAGAGGGACCTAAGACTCCTTGCTAAAGTTTGGAGGTAACATAATCAGTCATAAGGGCCCTCATAGACTTAACAACCAATTGGTCAGATCCCCCCGTAGAAGTAATCCTCCATAAAGGCTATGTGATGTCTGACCCCTATTTGACTCAGGATACAAGCATAATAACCCCTGCAAGTAACCTATGAGCTAACTAAGTCAAGCGAATAATAAACCATTGTATAATCATTGCACAGGTGAGCAGTCATAAGTATGGATCATTGTATGGGCAGTGTAGCAAAGCCCGAAACCTTGAAAGCACCACCTCTCACAGAGGTATGGGTACTAGAAAGATCCCCAAATACGAATAAATCCAGAAATATCTCTGATACTAGGTGAGTATTCAAGGGTTATCCCTTCAACTAACTTCATGCGAGCTCGTGATTAACTCCGGTGTGAGTGGAGCCTCCTGATATTACCAATTATACAATGGACTTCTCAACTCCTTGTCTCAGACACATATGTTGATTTAATTTCCTTGGACAAGTTAAATCACAAGATCCAATTGCAAGGCACTAAATCCTAGGCTAGTTTGTGCACCCTAAAAAATAAAATTGTGACTAACCAATTTTAGTTTAAAGCGTAGATTTTATTGGTCGTGGTTACTCAAAAAGGTATGGAAGTGAAACTCATGGTGTTATGACTCTGCAAGAAAATAAATACTGATATAATGCAAAGTCTATCTTTAACTTTTAAATGAATGATATGTTAAATAAGAATAGTGCAGTCTTCAATTTCAACTCTGCAATTCAGAAGTAAAATGCAACCTTTCACTAAATGTGCTAAGCTAATGATAAATATTCCAAGACGAAAATGCCAACCAATGCAAAAAACCTATTTATTTTTTTATTTTCAATATACTAAAAAGAAAATGCATGGACTAATGACCAACCTGATATATAAATTATACTGTGTATAAAAGAAATAACTCGAGAAAAACACCAAGCAACCAAGCAAACAACCTAGATAACAAGGAAAAATAAAAAAATGGAAAACAAAGAGAAAGACTCAGCCCAAAAATTCAACTCCAAACAGGTTTCCTGTCATCCCAGATAATCTCAACGGGCACTATAGAGACCTAAGAAGGCTCAACAATTTTCAAATATCACCCTTCAGTCACTAAGCCAATAAAACAAGCAAGGGGAAGTGGTATACGTGACTATTTAGGAGAACAGAGTGTATATATGCTTCTTGCAATGAGACAACAAGTGTGTATACATGACTATCAAGGAAAGAAGGGCGTATATGCTTTAAAACAAGGCCAGGCAAGGGAAAAAGGCTGAAAACTCAGACTCAGAGTGAACAAAATCTTTCAAGCAGTGATACGACAAGAAATACAAAGGAAAAAGAGCAATGTAAGAAGAAAAAGTACTTCAACCCTTAGAAGGAATATCTCTCCCCAGTGGAGTCACCATTTCTGTTACAAGGGAAAAACTCTCTATGGCCAAAGGTAAACCACAACAGACAAGTATGACTTCAGAAATCATCTCAATTCCAACATATGCTATATAAACTAATGTGAAATACAAGGAAGAGGCCTACCTCGATCCAACATTTGATGATGTTCCACCGTTGAGCACTTTGACCCAAAGCTTTATACCTGCAAGCAGTTCTAAACAAACAAGCAGAGAAAGTACATAGTGATAATATAAAAGGGGTTAGCACATCAGATAGCATAATCCATTAATAAACATTACAAACACACCCATGGATAATAATCATATATTTAAAATATACCAATAGGATGGGAAAGGAGTATTTCTATTAATAATTGATCAGCAGAAGTGAACACATTACAGACTTCCATGTTGGCATGGTTCGAAACCAAGAAACCAAGTTCCTTCCAACTGGGTCTCCACCACTTCAATCTTCAACCAAAGGCAAGCTCATAGAAAAGAGGCAATGAGGTCCTCTCAACAATAGGGAAATATCTTGGGGGCTGAACATTGTGTTCGAACTTGAGGGACAAAGGGATGCAGACTCAATATGAAGTAATTTCTCTAGAGTAACTTTGCTCTCAAAGTTGAATGCTTTCTCCTCTTTTCCATAGCTCGAAATTGTGCTCTTATGGCCTTCAGAATGCAACTGAAGGGCCGAGTCAGACCATTTCTATTATATGGAAGGCCAAGGATCAGAGATCTTCTGTCGTGACATGGAAACCCAACCTCACTTTGTATTTTCTGGCACAAATCCTGATATACACGAGATGTAGTGGAGCAACAAGCATATACGCATATTGTATAACTGATAGGGAGCGTATATGTGGAAAAATGTGTATTTTGAGCTCTGGATTCATAAAAAAGGGATGATAAGTCTACATAGGGAAATGGAAAAAGGCCCTTTGTGCAAGATAGCAATGATGAGGAAAATATTGCTATAACATCGACTGACTCATCTCCTGCTCCAACTGAAGATGACAAAGCCACCCGATTCATTGAGCAAATCTAGCACATCCTCTAACAAGTTCAAGATATCCTACAGAAGTCCAATGACAAGTAAAAGTAGCGCCATGATCAACATCGGGTGCCGCATAAGTTTTAGGTGGGCGACAAAGTTTGTTTGCACTTGCAGAAAGAACACCTTACAAGACCCCATCAGAAGCTTCTCCCACTCCGTTATGGGTCATACACCATCACCAAGTCCATGAGGGATAATTATTTTGAGCTCAACACTCCTCCTTTCCTTGGCCTGCACCCAGTGTTCAACGTGGATCTCCTTCGCCCTTATTTCCCACCATTATTGGACACCTCAGAAGTAGAAGAACGACTGAAACCAACATATCTCAACCCCTAATACATACAACATGAATCCAATGATCATATTTTGGACACACAGATCAAGGGCACTCGACAATAAAGGATCCATCTTTATCGAGTCATCAAAGCAGGGCAGCTCCTGCACCAAGGCAAGTGGCTCACCCGGGACCAAATTCAGTAGAAATTTCCTCATCTGATGGGGGAACTTGACTCAATGGAGACCATTTCTTCCTAAGGATTTAGAATTGATCCAGGTGGATATCGATGGCCACCCACCTTTTCCAACTAGCTCAAAACAATTTTCTGGCAATTTTGGTAATTTACTATTTTTAGCATTTTTTCACTTCCAAAGCTGTTTTGAGGCCCTAAACAATGTTTTTTTGGGAAAGGGGGGAGAAATATGCAAGTTCCTTCAATATTTCCCACAAAATGAATCTCCTCGACGATACCTTTCCAAAGGGCTATCATACGCCTAAAACAGAGATCGTATGCAAAAGTTACGACCCGAGGAAGTTGATGTACTAACTTACCCAAACGAGGCTCACATGACTTTTGGCGCTTCATCTCCTAGGGTTAGGTTTTTGGATGTATAGGGTTTTTTGCATTCCTGTTTATTGTAAAAATGTCTTCAGAGCCTCATTGTAATCATCTTCTTGTGAATGAGCGTAGCTGTCACATCTCTTCTCAAAGATAAGCTGCCACCATTCCAACAAGCTTGTTTCCACTGCATTTTAGAGTTTCAGCTTATTTCCTTACTGAATAGAAAACCAGTTTTACTGCATCTCTATTATTTTTTGTTAAGCACATGTTAATAATCTATAGTCATTTTGTTCTACTCATAAAATCTGGATCATCCTTAGTTTCACTCTTCTTGAGTTCTTTATCTATTTTTCATTTATTTCCCTATAGCTCTTTATTGCCTCAACCAACTTATACAAGATTTGTCATGCATCCATGAATTTGATATCCAATATTAGGATTGAATTTATCTGATTAAATCTCTAATTCTGCAAAATGTACAAACAACCATTTTGTTAGAATTATGCATGTCAATGTTTTTGTCAATTAATGCAACAAGTCCTTTTTATGCTCAATTCCTGAAGGAATATATCATCATTCTCCAAATTATAATAATTCAATAATATTCTCCTATGAACCATATTTCCAACGACCATACTCATTCCTCATTCCAATCTCAAAGATGAAATTTATGGCTTTCTAAAAAAAATGCTTTCACCCTTTTTATGCATTTTCTCCTCTAGTGCAATTTTATTGAAGTGCCAAATTTTGTCAACAGCATAGGAAAATAGATCAAGAACTAGAGAAAATTTTATGAGACATAGCTAATAATATATACAAATAATTCATATCAACTCTCTTATTTTAAATATGATACACCAACATGGATGATTTTAAGGGCTAAATTTCGCTCATGGGCTATTTTTCCATGGTTTTTCCCAAAAAACTATTTGCTATTCTAAAAATGATTCGTCTAAATTTTATAGGATAAAATTATTTGACCTAAAAAATCGCCAAAGTTTTATACAAACTATATTAAATCCTTAGAAATTTGAATATTTTTACAAAAATATATCCAAACATTTATAGTTGGTATATGAAGGATTAGTAAGATTCATGAAGGTTTCTACATTTTAAAATAAATTTCCATCCTTAAAATCATCCCTATACACCAATCGAAAAATACAACAATCTAGAACCTACAACTTTGTCCTTTTTCACCTATTTTTCCAGACTTGAAATTTATGGCAACATTGGATATCTCACCATATGTGCACTTCTGGAAAATTTTCACTAAACCAAAATTGTTTGTCTCAATGAGTATATAAATGTCGATTCAATACAATTTTCCATTTTTGTGATCTAGGACCACTTTTCCTGCTCTGAAAATCTCAAAAATCCCCAAAAAGTGGCCCAGAATAGTGGATTTTGGCCTATTTCAGTATCCCCATTCCAAACCCCTTAGGATTTATTTAGTTACTTCATGGGTTATTTTCATATGTTCCTTATATACTCTCTCCAAGAGTTTAATCTTAAACTGGACATCTACCAATGATCTGGACCCAAATCTTTAAAAACCACTATTTTACATTTTCTGACAAATCCAAGTAGAATTGGACAATGGCCCTCTATGGAAATATTGTATATCTCCTATCTGCGGACAAAACCCATAAGTTTCATTGCAATCCGACTTAAGTTTCTCCATTTGTTGCCAAAATACAAAAATGACTCTAGACTGTTTTGTTTTTTTTTGAAACTGTGGAACAATTTTGCCTAAGTGTGATCTGCATCGTTGATCTCAAATCACAATCATTTTGGTCCATTGATATTCTTTCTATCGAAGATCAACGATTTAGAATCGATGATTTCCCTTGCGAACCAAACCTTCCTACCGATCTTCCCAATGCTCAATCACTGACCATCGCCCGTTTTTCCCCGTAAACCAAAATTCACTGACGAATCTCACCGATACCCAAACATTGGCCATCAACCATCGACGATCTTCCCCAAAAAAACCAGATTGTTCACAAATCTCATCAAACCTTGACCATCGATGATCAACCATCTCTTTGCTGACGTGGAAACTATGTTGATGTGCCATGACACATGGATGATGACCTAGCATGACACATCATCCTAAGGCATTAAATGGACTAACGTGGTATGACACGAGGATGCTGACATGGCATGACACATCATCACCTTCCTTTCCTTCATCAACCATCAACAATTTCTCTTGGAAGAATCTAAACATCGCACTAATTCTCTTGATGCCCGATCATCAACCATCAATGATTCGAGACATCTCTTGGCACACTTCAATATTTCGCCAAAACTTGTGGATCGATGACCATCGACCGTCAGTGATCAAATATGTCTCTTGGCCAAACTTTGACACTTCACAGAATTCACTGATCCCCTACCATCAGCCATCGATGATTGAACATTTCTGTTAACAAACTAAAAACTTCGCCAAATTATGCCAACCCCCGACCATCGGCCGTCAATGATCAAAGATATCTCTTGGAAAATTTCAACACTTATCAATTTCGACAAAATTACTTGATGAATTTGGATCATCAATCTACCTCATTGTTGGCACAGGAGCAGACCTAGGGTTCAACGCTACAACAATGCACCAACAAAACCCTAACTACCAACCCTTTCAGAAACACCTGTGAAGCATATGAAGTCTCACCCGAGGTAGAGGCTGGGGTGGTTGCAGGACTCAAGTTTCTGCAACCTTAGCTGGGACACAAATATGTGATTATAATACTTAATAGAGCACTTAGCACTGTCATTTCATTATTATTTAACCAATGTCTACTTCACAGATAAAATAGAGCATCACATCATTCACCCTGATCTAATGTATCTAAGCACTTAGCATAAAGAAATGGATCAGATCTAGCAGATTCAAGCACTAAGCGCATTCACCTATATCATATCTAACATCCAGATTCATCATAAGAACAAAGCATAAACATATCTATCTATCTATCTATATCAAGCACTTAGCAAATAACACATAAATACATCAGAACATCACACATAGCAGAATAACACAGTATTTACATGGTTCACCAATCCTACTTTGCATAGGAAAGGAGATCTATGCTCACCTCTCTAGATCCTCCTTCCCCAATCTAGGTCTAGCACAAAGCCTTTCACAGTCTATTACAACCACTTGCACTTAGCTCTACAGTCTCTCACAATATGCACATAACATCTACAAATCATACGTGCACTTAGCTTATCAGCCTTACATCACATAGATGTCTATTCCCCTCCTTACATTTCCTAGACATCTATTTATACTTTACAAAATAGGCCTAAACATGGGTAAACCCATGGGACGACATCCCATAAACATTACATATCCCAAATCCCAAAAAGGACCCAAAAAGGGGCTGAAATCCCATGATCTCTGCTTTGTCTTGCACTCCATGACCAAGAATCTCCCAAAATAGGTCAACATGACCAAGAATATCCCAAAACTTGGTTAAGGGCCAACAGGCCCCCAACACTCACCTGTGACTCGTCCCGAGTCACTCTGGTCAGACTAGCTCTGCTTCGAACACCTCAAGCTTGGCTCGAGCTGCTTCGACTTTCTGTTGTTCTACAACCTCCTATTCAGCAAACTCTTGGATGACTAGATCATTGATAGGAAACTCTAGACATTGTTCATCTGTAGTGAAAATCTTCTATAGCTCTGCTCCTTGGCCTTCTACTTCTATAAACAATTGATAGGCCTTGTCTTGTACGGGTTGGATTTTATCAGTTACCTCCATAACTCTGCTCTGGATAGTATGGATTTGTTGTTTTGCAGTGTGTTTCTCTTGGGAGTGCTTCATTCTTTACACAGTTGACAGGGACTTCAGCTGCACCTATATCTTTTCGGCTTGATACTTTTCCTCTTGGAGCTGCGACTCCAGTGCCTTCAATTTTGGGTTCTCCGTGAGTTGTTCATAGGTCTGGGCACTCTGATCGGTAAGATTCTTGCATTCCAGGGTAAGTGCCTTTATCCTTTCAACTGCACTCCGGGCGGTTGTTTCCCTTTGGTCTCTTACATCTTGTGGGGTATCAGGTATAGTGAGTAGCTCCAAATCCTCTATGCGATGTTGTAGTTGCTGGATGGCTTCTGCGAGCTGGTTCACCTACTGTGAAAATCAGTCTTCTTCTTTGATTTCTAAGACTGTCACAGAGAGAAGTGCTCTATTGACCGCTTATTTTACTCTGAGTTGCTCTGCGAGTAACTATTCCTTTTCTTGCTATATCTGTTCTTTTTCTTCATCAAACTTCACTTGGAGAGCAATATTTTCTTGTTCTGTAGCACTTCGTTGCTCGATGAGTATTCCTTGTACTTGTGTCAAATCCTGGGTGTCTTGCATTGTTTCTTCCTGTGCATGTCGAAGGCGAGATTCGATTGTGACGGATAGGCTGTGGAGTTGAGCTTGCTCATCTCCCAATTCTAGTTCTCTCAGCACAGTGGAGACTGCGTGACTGGACTGTAGGGCATGTTATACCCCTCGGAGTTCAGTCTCAATTCGATCATACATCTCCTCTTTCTTTGCATCTTGTTTCTTTGTTATTTCCAGTGAAGCATCTTGCAAGGCTGTTATGAGGAAGTCAAAGTCATCGGAGGTGAGGAAGATCTGCATCTTGGTCATGGTGGCTTTTTCTTTCTTCCAGGAGGAAGGTTTCAGAGGCAAACCTTTCCTCTTCTTTAGGGGATCAACCTCATCTCCTTGCTTCTGTTCTACTTCTTTTTCATTCAACTCTTCGCCATCACCTCCTTGCTCTAGTGATATGGAAGCATTGTCTATCTCTTGGACTTCTTCAGTCTTCTTTGTTCTGCTTGGTCCGAGTGTATCCTATGCATTTTATGGGCTATCGATGTCGGATATCTCAGTAGGGTCTATTGTAATAAGGAGGTTCGTCGACCATTCCTTTGTGATCTCCTCCAAGTCCTCCTTCGTCATCTTATAGTAGGATTGAAGTTGTTTCTTGTCTTCGTTGGCACCCACTGTGATGTAAATAAAATGTCAATCTGCACTGAACTTCATTAATGGTCGGAACCATTGTAGAGTTTTCAGAGTCATGCGAGGCTCGGACTGGATGGATATCTTCAAATGATTGTAGTAGGTATGAAAAACAAGCATTTGACTGCCATTGTTTATTCATGTCACTTGAGTACCATAATGTACTAAACTTCGTGGCCGGTGGTTTAAAAGGCCTGATGTCTGGGAAGGTCATACCTTCCAGAATCTCCTAGGTAATAAAAACTATAAGTATCAAGAGCCATCTGAAATGAAATTTGTATCCTTGATCCTATGCTTCTCTGCAGTCAAGTTCCAACTGGTTCACCAGGTACTTCGCCCAGTTCATCTGAAGGCCCTCCGTGCACTTCCCTATGAGGTCGACTACAAAACCAGTAACTTGGGTAGGGCGGTTCTTTCGTACTAACTTCCCTGCAATCAACAGACAGGTGAGGCACACTGCGCCACTCTAGATAGAAGCTACCTTGTAGCCTTGTGTGCCCTTCTCAACATCGCCATAATTTTCCTTGATCTTATGTGCTAGGGTGTGATCCATGGATTTTCCGGGGTAAAAATCTTGTGGGTCAGGTCCTTGCATACTCAAGCCCGTGATCCGATTGATCAACATTGGATCAACTGTTATATGGTGTTTTAGCCACAAATAACCTCCATGGTAACAAGAAAGAAAAAACTTGACACATGCATTCACCTCCTGGTGTCGTCCAAAGTGAGGAATCTTCATGACGTTCAGAAGGGTGGACTGGGCAAGGTTCATAGTCCATGACTGGGGGATTATCTTTGAATTCTTCCCCTTAGTTTTGGTTAGGTACTTATGTGGGGCGAGCATGTTATATACTTTTCGATCTCCAAGGTTGAAGTCGCTAAACTTCAATGCTGCAATTTTATCTTGGTCTGCGCATATCCCCTCGAAAGGTACACCGTAACCAAGGTGTAGTTGAAGTCTCTAGGCACACTGTCTCGATTTACTGCGCCGCTCATAGGTGGAATATAGGCGGGCACTATACTCGAAATCAATTTGGCATTCTCTAGATCATCCCTATGCTTGGTTCTGTTTTCATCTGAAGGTCGGGATGGTCTGGCTCCATGAGAAGTAGTCGGAGAGGCTGGCAGTCCTCTTGTCGATGATGATTTTACTCCTATAGACATCGACATGACTCTTTCATTCATAAGGTCGATCAGAACTTCTTCACCAAATTTCTTGTCAGGGCTTAACTCATCCGACATACGCACTCAAGGTTAACAATCTGGGGTTTGGAAGGTAACTTAGATACTACAATAGGATAGAAGGCAATAGCGCAATGACCAATATGTAAAATCAACAAGTCTGCGAGCTCAAGTTCATGTTTGGAAAAAGTGTTCTCGGTGCATGGTGCGATGGGATAAATAGCTAACTCGGCAACAAGTCACTTGCAATGGGTATGAATCCTTCATTAACTATGTTATGTCTGTTATGGCACGATCCCAACGATTGGATGGTGAGATGTCTCTCCATAAATGTCTTTCTGCCTGTTCTGAGCGTTGGTCTAATGGTTATAATGCCCCCAATGGCTATATTTCTTTGTCATGGCGAAGTGTCGTGTGTCCTTGTTCTGATATCCCATCAAAGCTCCAATTTTGAAAATTTCCCTTCTGTGAAGTTTCCTATGGAACATTCTGCAACTTGTCGATCTTAGCTCTCTTCTTACTTAGCTTTCTAGCTTTCTTCCCAATGAGTTTCGTCTTGGTATGCATTTTTTCGCTTTGATTCTTATCTTTTTTTGGCATAGTTACTTCGCATTGTTGAGATTCTTTCCTAAGATTCGAGGGTGGTCCTTCTTCTTTATCTGGAATAGGTACTTCAATCTTTTGTGGGTCTTCTAGTGTTCGTGCAAGTTCGACATCTGGGTCTCTGGTGTTAAATAGCTTTGATCTGTTCTTTTGTTCTTCAATCAAGTGTGTGATCCTTCTGCTCATGAATTCTTTTAATTCTTGCTTCTTCTGCTCTAAAACTTCTTCTTCTTCTTGCCTTCTGGCCTGATCTCTTTCAATCCAAGGTTTTCCTAGTAGCATGGCAAATGGGGCAATGTTCTCAATAAATGTAATAATCTCAAAATATTCCTCTGTCAAAGTTCCATTGGCATTCATAGGTATCTGGGTGATCTTTCCACATAGGCTTATCAGCTTTCCTTTGAATATTCCTATTCCTCCTAATGAAGGAATCCTAGCAAGCCTCCCTATAGCTTCCCAAGTTCTCTCTGTCATAATATTAACCTGTGTTTCCTCATCTAGAACACAGTCAATGTCGAAGTCTCCTATTCTTGCTTCAAGGCATTCCTTTTCTTTGAATATCTCTGATAATCTGACATGTCGGTGGTCATTAGGGTTTCTTTCATCTGTAGCAATGCTTTCTCTGATTCTTTCTAGGATTTTGACATAATCTTAGTTTTTGGATCTGCCTTAGGGTTTTCTTGTCTCATGTTCATTTCTTCAAGCTTAGCAATCATTCTAAGACAATCCAATACTTCATGGTCCATAGCTTTGCAAAAAAGACAACCGGGTCTTTTCCTAGGGTATTCCCTAGAAAGATGAATCGGTTTATGCAACTGTAACAGAGGGTCAATCCTCTCTTTCTTTTAAATGATCCCCAGCTTTTCCTGCACTACGTGCTAGGACCATGGTAGTTAACCTGTAAACATTTATTTCTAGGGTCCTACATACGCTTATTAGTCCAAACATTCTTTCTATGCATATGTATAACATATTTTTCACTATTCTTAACATATCTACTCATATCAAATATTCTTTCATCTATTAATACCCTAGTTTTCAAGGTAGGATACAATCTATCAAATATACCTAGATCCATACTGTTGAAACAAAAATTTCCACTTATCTTACTTCTATAGAGCACAAAGCTTTCAGATCTAGAACTTTTCAATATTCTTACCTTTATCAGAGTACAGAGCTTTCAGATCTTACCTCTTTTAATAAAAAATTCTCACTTTTACCTTTCTCAGAGCACGAAGCTTTCAGATCTTACCTCTTTTCTTCAGAGCAGACTTATTTTCCTTAGCATAGAGCTTGTCAAACTAAGTAGAGTACTGTGCACTAGAGCAACAGATCTATGCACAAAGATTTCACAATTTTAGGTTGGATCCTTGCACAGAGCTTCTTCTTCCTCAGTTCCCAAAAATCACAGTTTAATGTCCCGACAACGGAACCATTTGTTGGCACAGGGGAAAACCCAGGGTTCAACACTACAACAACGCACCAACAAAACCCTAACTACCAGCCCTTTCGACAACACCTGCGAAGTAGATGAATTCTCACCTGAGGTAGAGGCAGGGGTGGTTGCAGGACTCAGGTGTCTGCAACCTTAGCTGGGACACAGATATGTGATTATAATACTTAATAGAGCACTTAGCACCGTGAGTTCATTATTATTTAACCAATGTCTACTTCGCAGATAAACATATCATCGCATCATTCACCCTGATCTAATGTATCTAAGCACTTAGCATAAATAAATGGATCAGATCTAGTAGATTCAAGCACTAAGCACATTCACCTATATCAGATCTAACATCCAGATTCATCATAAGCACAAAGAATAAACAAATCTATCTATCTATCTATATCAAACACTTAGCAAATAACACATAAATACATCATAACATCACACAGAGCAGAATAACACAATATTTATGTGGTTCACCCCCACCATGGGGCTACGTCCACCAACTCTTCTTCTTTATTAGATTCAATCAGTCATCTACATGCACAGAGCCACAAAAACCCTACTTCACATAGGACAGGAGATATGTGCGCACCTCGCCAGATCCTCCTTCCCCAAGCTAGGTCTAGCACAAAGCCTTTCACAATCTGTTACAACCACTTGCACTTATCTCTACAGTCTCTCACAATATGCACATAGCATATACAAATCATACTTTCACTTAGCTTATCATCCTTACATCACATAGATGCCTATTCCTCTCATTACATTGCCTAGAAATCTATTTATACTTTACAAAATATTCCTAAACATGGGCAAACCCATGGTTTGAAATCCCATACCCATTACATATCCCAAATCCCAAAAAGGGGCTGATATACCGTGATCTCTGCTATGTCTTGTGATTCGTCTTCGACAGGCTATCGAAGTCCCAAAATAGGTCAACATGACCAAGAATCTCCCAAAACTTGGTCAAGGGCCAACACTTATTTTCCCAACTTCCGAAATGAATCTCAGTCGTCGATATGCTTACTTTGTCAAACTTTAAAATTATTACGATTTTTAAAATTTTCAAGAACGAATCTGAGTTGTTGATCTCAATATTGAACAAATCTCAGCCATCTATTCTCTGAAATATTCCCTATGCTACAACGACCATAAAAAATCCATTTTTTTTTCAACTTTCCAAGTTGAATCCCACTTTTCAACTCTACAGATCAAATCCATTAAACTTCTTAGAAAGTTTGAATTATTTAAGCTCGAATATACTCATGAATTTGGTGGGTTTCTCTCTAATTTCTTCGTTTTTCCCCAGTTTCTCTCAGATCAAAGTACGCCAGAACAAATTTCTCAGTTTCTCACTCATTCTAGCCCATACCAGTCTAGTGTTTCAACTGGAATCTCTGATATCAATCTATATCATACCCAACCACCTACAGGCTGGGCACACTACATCAAGAATGCATTACTTGAACCAATTTTGAAATCTAATAACATTTAATTCAAAATCAAGCATGAAATATTGCAATAACCATGCATGCAATAATCAAGATTCATGTTAAACCATCCACGAAAGGAAAAATGTGATATGCAAAACAATAACCGACAAACATGCACACATAAATACATCTCAGAGATAATTAAATACACAATAGAATATTCATTATGTAGAAAACACAAAGAACACTTATCTTTAATTAAATCATCACCAACCAGCTGCAAACCAAGGATGTTCCTCCCAACCATAGACATTTTTGTTCCAATTCTCAACAATAGGTCACTCTCGAGCTAGGTCTATGAATCCACAAGGAAGGGTCTTAGGACAAATCTAAAACACACAGTCATTGGCTAATTGGCTCTCAGGTTTTTCCAACCACGCAACAATCCTAATTTATAGTTCTATTTTCCCGTCAGCATGAACAACCCAAAGAAATGAACACTTTTCTCTGCCATGCAATCCCTCAGGTTGTTCCATTTCTCTCCAGGGATCCAGTTCCACTGGTCAGTAAACATCCCTACTAGAAACTACAAGGATTCTTAGTTGCAGATAGTTCTTTTCGGACTGGCATCAATCACATGCACTCAGACATCCATTCCCTCATGGAATGATCAGTAATTTATTACAACCATCTAGCAATGGATCTCCTCTTCCAACCATTTTTCTCCATGCTCAGACCATGAGAGCACGAATTAGAAAGAATGAGGCACCAAAAATGAAAGAGTGAGAAGGGTGTAAGAGTGAATGGAGAAAAACAAGTGAACCCCTAAAACATCCCACAGTGGATGTTTATATAATTACATGAAAACAAGAACCACATGGCCTTCCTCCCAAGAATCTCATGTAACCAATTTTCTCAATTAAAACCAATATGGGTAAATACAATATAATAAAATACTTAGCCCCTTTATCCCCCTCTCTCGTGGAATCATAGCCCCCTATCTCTTGTCCTTGTTTTTCTTGCAGCCAACGATGTATTTTATTAATATATATAGATGTATTACATTTCTAGGCACTCTGGACCGTTTCCAACTTTATCGGCTCACCAGCCTAAGAGACATTTACATAATACATTCTAGCTCATAGGGATCAAAACTGGGGTGTTACATTTTCCTATATTGAGTACATGCAAAATCTTAGGCGTGGGGGAGATGGTGGGCCTCCAATTTGACGTTATTTTCACTTCTAGTTAATCCATTTTTAATGCTTAACCCTTTCTTTTCACCTCGACATTTGATCCTTTTACCATGTTTTTCAATGGAAATGTCATTAGAGCTTGCAAAGTAATTATGTTTTTAATTCAATGAATTTTCCATTGTTTTTGGTAGATTAGGAGAATTAATAGTTGATTATTGCTAATAAAGTTTTTTCCTAGTTCTGTTCCTGTGACTCTTGTGCAGTTCATGTAGCACCATCATTGCTCCTCATACTTCCACATGTCCAATGGATAAATGGGAACACAGATATCATAGTTGGATACTTCTAGATGGTTATGTACCCATCAAATTATTTCCAGGTCACACGTGGGAGTCTCCAAGCACTTGGTCAAAGTTATGGTCAAAATTAGTAAACAGTTCCAAACAATCAACTTCTGACGCGATTTCTGAGCAGATGAAGATAGATATCGAAAAACTAAAACATATGTTTTGTGTAGAAGAGTCTAAATTGTTTTCCTTAAGGGAGGTTTTCCAAAATCCTAAATGGTTTGGGAGATTTGAAGGTTTTTCTAATCCAATTTTACCCATATTTTTTGGCGTGGTAAAATTTCCAATTTGTAATAAACAATTCTGAGTTTGGGGGATTGTATTTAATACTTCCCATTGAATTTTATGTACAAATATGTAATTATTTTAAAGGGGGGTAATATCCAATCCAACAGATCAATACCATGTTCCTTAAATTTTTGTATCATTAATCTTTCAATCCATTAATGTAATGTCGATGTTCTGAGATAAATTGTGTGTGTAAGATCATTTTCTAGCATTTTTAGTTTTCTTAGTAGCGTGAAGTCGGTTGGGAGGTGTTGATTTTAATGCAGATTCAACCCTTGGTATGCTTTGATACCATGTTTATTTTTCTTTGGATTCAAACATTGGTATGCTCTTATACCATGTTGAAATTTCTCATACTCAACACCTAACATTTAGCTCAAAACAAAATCACTTTATCTACTAAAAGTATAGTTGAGTAATAAACTAAACATGTATTGAAAGAATAAATAAGGAAACCAAATCAAGCACACATAAACACCAATATTTTTGGTTAGATACCCCTGGAAAAACACTGGAGGAAAAACCATTGTTGATAATGATTTTATTATGCTAAAATCAGGGCTCCCGTAATAGAGATAGTGTCCCACTGAGAGAAATACAACTACAAACTAACCTGCCAAGGTCTGGCCTATTGTACGACCAGTTTTGGCATGTTTTTCAAGGCATACATGATTCTCCTTCTTGTGAATCATGTATATATGTGACTGTCTACACTGTGAACCGCATATTCATACGAAAAATGTGTATGACAATGTAATAGTCCCAAGCTTAACCAAAGAACGTTACTTGCAGAAAAACACATAAATTCAAAATTTTATTTTGCTAATTAATTCTTGTAGCTTAACAGATATGAATTGAACAAATATTTAACTAACATCTGATACTCATAACTAAATGCATCTATAACATTCTAAAAGAACATAATTTATCCCTAAAATCATCTACAACATCCCATAAAAATATTTCTGATTCACATGGTAAAACACAACCATAAACTCATAAGAGAAACACAGAAAATACTTAAACACTTATCTTTTAAAACATTTGTGCAACCAACTGATTGGGAAGGATATTCCACCCCACCACAGACCTTCTTTTCCAAATATCAACAAAAATTCATCCCCGATATGGGGCTAGTAACCATAAGATAAGGGTACCTCTAACAGTCCACTCACACCTCTAAATACACAACCCACTAGTATTATCCTACAACTAACCTAAATTTCCTCCATCTCTCTTCCTCTTGACATGCCTAACCCAAGGAATGTACCCCTTCACTTATCTCAATCCCTTGGGCGTCCCATTCATTTATCAGGGTCTCTTTGGCACAGGTAACCATGAATATCTTAGTTGGGAACTCAAGGGAACTTTCTTCCAGGGAAACGACTAGCAAAAACAACAACAACACTTGTTTCTATAGTGCAACTTTCCCAAGAGTTCACTATTTGGGCCTGACAACTTGGATCTTCAATTTCCAGCTCCAATACGCTCCAAAAATGCTCCATCATGCTCCAAAATTCATCCAACCTTCTTGGTCTAGCTCCAATTCTCTTTTTCCTTACTCTCCCCTTGTTGTTCATGAAAAACCTGAATGTGAAAAACTTGCCTATTATCCCCCATATGAATTTCCTCTATTTTCCCAAGATAGTTGACTTCTCACTCTTCCCAATGTGGATTGTACTACAATCCCATACTTAAAATAACTATGGATGTTACTTCTACACCAACCCCTAACATGTATTTATTGATTGGGCTCTCATACACTCAAAGAAAAAATAGAATTTATCCCCAATGGTAATAAAATTCAGAAATCTGGGTTGAATTAACACCCATAATTAATTTCCTCCTTCGATCCCTCTTGGAAACTTATAGACATTTCCCTCTATTGTGGATAAATCATCCCCCATATCTTTCCATATTCCAAGAAGTTGGTTTCACATTATTTTCATTAAAATCACAAATACACTTTGCATAATACATCACTTGGCCACAACCATATTTATATCTACATTATGCATAAATTAAAATGAGGATAATAGTGGGAATGTTACATTCCCCCTCCCCTACAATTGTGTGATGCCCTCGGTGCACACTATGCCTATATACATATACAATTTTACATCACGATACTTTAAGAAATAAAATTATGCATTTTAACAACTCTAGCAACAGTTCCAACCAAAATCTTGTATTCCCTTTAACTTGCTAACCCAAGGAATGCACCATTCATTTATCAAGATTAACCCACGGAATGTACCATTTATTTATCATGATTAAACCAAGGAATGAACCATTTTTTTATTAGGGCCCCCAACACAGGTTGTCTAGGACTCTAAGATGTGGTTCTGAAAATCTAACTGCTCAAAATCTATTCTTGCATTCCATTTCCTTCAAAATCATAAAAAATTTGAAGGTATTCTTCCCGCATAGTTTTTTCATGCTCCCATGTTTCATCTTCAGGACCATAACATGTCCATTGAACCTTTACCAACCCTATGGATTTATTCCTTGCACTTTGAATTTCCAGTCCAAGATGTGTATTTGTTCTACCCGAAAATCCCCTTCGTTTTCCACCTATATCATAGTCCAATCAATTATGTGGTTAGGGTCAGTGACAAATCTCTTTAATAATGATACATGAAAAATATTATGCACCCTCATGGATGCAGGAATTGTTATAATAATGATACATGAAAAACATTATGCACTCTCATGAAAAACATTATGCACTCTCATGGATGAAACTGACCTTGTCTTTTCTAATATTTCGAATGGCCCACAATATTGTGCTATCAATTTTAGGAAGCAATCCAATCTTATTGAACTTCTCTTCACTTTCACTTTGAGAAAAACATGTTCTCCCACTTTAAAATATCTAAAAACTTTATTCTTGTCTGCATAAATTTATTGCCTATCCTGGGAAGCCTTTAAATTCTTCTTAATCTTTACCATATTCTCTTCCATTTTCTTTAACAATTATGTCCCAATGATGGCTTTGTATACTGTGTTATCCCAACTCACTGGTGTGTTACATTTCCTGTCATACAAAGCTTCAAACATGATAATTTTTAATTAGGATTGATACCCATTATTATAAAAAAAATCCACTGACTGAATGTAGTCTTCCCACTTTGATGGTTGATCCATTACATACATTCTAAGCATGTCTTTAATGATTCTATTAGTCCTCTCTATTTTCCCATAAGATATAGGTGGTAAGTTGTGCTGAGATTTAAATTTGTACCCAAGCCTTTGAACAAATCTTTCCAAAAATTAGATGTTAATTTTGGATCTTTGTCTAAAACAATTTCTTTAGGCACTCCATGTAGCCTGACAACTTCCTTCATGTAAATTTATGCAATATTTTTTTCCATGTGTGTTTTCTTCACAAGAATTAAATGTGTTTTTTTTGTTAATTTATCCACCACTACCATGATGGAATCATGTTTCTTCACTGTTTTGGGAAGCTTTGTAATGAAATCAGTTGTAACCACTTCCCATTTCCACTAGGGAATGGGAAATGGTTGTAGCAACACCATTGTATGCCTATGCTTTGTTTTTACCTTTTGACATTTTAGGCACCTGGATATGTAATTAGCCACTTCTATTCGACAACACAGGTATTCCAACAGAGGACGAACACCTTCAGTAACCACTCACATAACCAGATCAAAGATCAACACACCGATGTTTTCACGTGGTAAAACCCCTACGGGGAAACATCCATGGCCCCAGCCAACGCAGCCACTTGGAGAAGTTTATTAATGCAAAGAAAAAGATTACAAAGAGATTTTACAAGAGAGTTTCTCACAATCGATCATCGGCAAATGACCCTCCATGCTCTTGAAATAGAGATCATGGACCAATCGGGTGTTAAGCCACGGATCAATGGCCATTAAGATCGAGGAGAGTATGAACCGTCGTATCACTCTATGTCGGGAACATATCGTGACCGTCGGATTGCCTAACTACAAATGCATACTAATGCATACTAAAGAAACACACTTTTACCTAACGACATATTAGACCAAGTAGATC
>ML826777.1:20145-43235 GCA_009831015.1 Picea engelmannii
TGGGATCATGACTCACTAAGTCATTCATTAGTTTAGACAAATCTAGAAAATTAAGCATGGCCAGAAAGGGAATACGGGGTTGCGACACCTGGCCCCATACTCCTGTGAAAGATTGTGTGTTAGGAACTGCATTCCATCCAGGATTCTAGTAAGGACCAAAACCTTGTCCAGGATTAAAATACCCTCCTCCGGGTTGATTCGTAAAAGATGGATTGGGCATCATTCCAGCAGGAATGTTCTAATGAGGGATATGAAAGTTTCCCCCATTTGGATTAGATACAAGCCGAGGGTTGTTAAAATTTCTCCCAATTGAATTAGATCCAGGTTGGGGAGTTCCCAAAGTGTAAGACTGACCTCCTCCAGGTGGGAACCCAGAGGATTGAAGAGGATTCGTCATGCAAAAATTATTGGTTGGAATCGACACCGAGGGGATAGGGATATAGGGAGGAACTTGTCTTCCAATTGGGTTTTTCCATCCAGCTGTAGAAGGGTTAGACCCGGGGTTATGAATAGGGAAACTTCCTACATTAGGATTCGCTTGGGGTATATGAGAACCACCAAATGGGAAAGGAGTGTAAGGAGGTGTAGTGCCCCCAAGTCCAAAGATAGCGTTAGGGCCAGAAGCTGGTATGGCAGTCGAAAAATGCGAAGTGAAGTTAGGCATACCATAAGAAAATGGACTAGAAGCCATAGGGATGGTATGAACATTGTAACTCGGTGAATGACCAAAACCCCCAAAAGGGTTTGATGCAAGAGAGGAAGCATTAACTACAGGTCGAGCCATAGTACTAGTATAAGCCTCTAACACTACAACTATAGAGGATGCAGGCGTCGAAGGGGTTCCATTAACTATAGTAGGATTGGGAGTTGAAGAAATCCTAGTGTTATGAAGACTAGACTCGGTACTCATCCTTGTGGAACCACAAGTCTGAAAAGTGGATGTGTGTGTAACACTCCCGATAAATCTACGCCTTTTAGAAGAAAATAACTTGAAAAATGGTGGTAACTGTAACAACCGACAGGACCTACGAGGAAGCTGGTCCGACTCCATGATGACTTTATGACTCTTCAACGAATAAAAATATATCCTAAGGCCAACTAGTAATCAAAGATCATACCAAAAATGTCAAACGACCAATATGCATGCAAACGGGCTAAAGTGGCTGAGTGGCCTCCCTCCCTAAAGAAGGTATGTCTCATCCAAGAGGGACCTAAGACTCCTTGCTAAAGTTTGGAGGTAACATAATCAGTCATAAGGGCCCTCATAGACTTAACAACCAATTGGTCAGATCCCCCCGTAGAAGTAATCCTCCATAAAGGCTATGTGATGTCTGACCCCTATTTGACTCAGGATACAAGCATAATAACCCCTGCAAGTAACCTATGAGCTAACTAAGTCAAGCGAATAATAAACCATTGTATAATCATTGCACAGGTGAGCAGTCATAAGTATGGATCATTGTATGGGCAGTGTAGCAAAGCCCGAAACCTTGAAAGCACCACCTCTCACAGAGGTATGGGTACTAGAAAGATCCCCAAATACGAATAAATCCAGAAATATCTCTGATACTAGGTGAGTATTCAAGGGTTATCCCTTCAACTAACTTCATGCGAGCTCGTGATTAACTCCGGTGTGAGTGGAGCCTCCTGATATTACCAATTATACAATGGACTTCTCAACTCCTTGTCTCAGACACATATGTTGATTTAATTTCCTTGGACAAGTTAAATCACAAGATCCAATTGCAAGGCACTAAATCCTAGGCTAGTTTGTGCACCCTAAAAAATAAAATTGTGACTAACCAATTTTAGTTTAAAGCGTAGATTTTATTGGTCGTGGTTACTCAAAAAGGTATGGAAGTGAAACTCATGGTGTTATGACTCTGCAAGAAAATAAATACTGATATAATGCAAAGTCTATCTTTAACTTTTAAATGAATGATATGTTAAATAAGAATAGTGCAGTCTTCAATTTCAACTCTGCAATTCAGAAGTAAAATGCAACCTTTCACTAAATGTGCTAAGCTAATGATAAATATTCCAAGACGAAAATGCCAACCAATGCAAAAAACCTATTTATTTTTTTATTTTCAATATACTAAAAAGAAAATGCATGGACTAATGACCAACCTGATATATAAATTATACTGTGTATAAAAGAAATAACTCGAGAAAAACACCAAGCAACCAAGCAAACAACCTAGATAACAAGGAAAAATAAAAAAATGGAAAACAAAGAGAAAGACTCAGCCCAAAAATTCAACTCCAAACAGGTTTCCTGTCATCCCAGATAATCTCAACGGGCACTATAGAGACCTAAGAAGGCTCAACAATTTTCAAATATCACCCTTCAGTCACTAAGCCAATAAAACAAGCAAGGGGAAGTGGTATACGTGACTATTTAGGAGAACAGAGTGTATATATGCTTCTTGCAATGAGACAACAAGTGTGTATACATGACTATCAAGGAAAGAAGGGCGTATATGCTTTAAAACAAGGCCAGGCAAGGGAAAAAGGCTGAAAACTCAGACTCAGAGTGAACAAAATCTTTCAAGCAGTGATACGACAAGAAATACAAAGGAAAAAGAGCAATGTAAGAAGAAAAAGTACTTCAACCCTTAGAAGGAATATCTCTCCCCAGTGGAGTCACCATTTCTGTTACAAGGGAAAAACTCTCTATGGCCAAAGGTAAACCACAACAGACAAGTATGACTTCAGAAATCATCTCAATTCCAACATATGCTATATAAACTAATGTGAAATACAAGGAAGAGGCCTACCTCGATCCAACATTTGATGATGTTCCACCGTTGAGCACTTTGACCCAAAGCTTTATACCTGCAAGCAGTTCTAAACAAACAAGCAGAGAAAGTACATAGTGATAATATAAAAGGGGTTAGCACATCAGATAGCATAATCCATTAATAAACATTACAAACACACCCATGGATAATAATCATATATTTAAAATATACCAATAGGATGGGAAAGGAGTATTTCTATTAATAATTGATCAGCAGAAGTGAACACATTACAGACTTCCATGTTGGCATGGTTCGAAACCAAGAAACCAAGTTCCTTCCAACTGGGTCTCCACCACTTCAATCTTCAACCAAAGGCAAGCTCATAGAAAAGAGGCAATGAGGTCCTCTCAACAATAGGGAAATATCTTGGGGGCTGAACATTGTGTTCGAACTTGAGGGACAAAGGGATGCAGACTCAATATGAAGTAATTTCTCTAGAGTAACTTTGCTCTCAAAGTTGAATGCTTTCTCCTCTTTTCCATAGCTCGAAATTGTGCTCTTATGGCCTTCAGAATGCAACTGAAGGGCCGAGTCAGACCATTTCTATTATATGGAAGGCCAAGGATCAGAGATCTTCTGTCGTGACATGGAAACCCAACCTCACTTTGTATTTTCTGGCACAAATCCTGATATACACGAGATGTAGTGGAGCAACAAGCATATACGCATATTGTATAACTGATAGGGAGCGTATATGTGGAAAAATGTGTATTTTGAGCTCTGGATTCATAAAAAAGGGATGATAAGTCTACATAGGGAAATGGAAAAAGGCCCTTTGTGCAAGATAGCAATGATGAGGAAAATATTGCTATAACATCGACTGACTCATCTCCTGCTCCAACTGAAGATGACAAAGCCACCCGATTCATTGAGCAAATCTAGCACATCCTCTAACAAGTTCAAGATATCCTACAGAAGTCCAATGACAAGTAAAAGTAGCGCCATGATCAACATCGGGTGCCGCATAAGTTTTAGGTGGGCGACAAAGTTTGTTTGCACTTGCAGAAAGAACACCTTACAAGACCCCATCAGAAGCTTCTCCCACTCCGTTATGGGTCATACACCATCACCAAGTCCATGAGGGATAATTATTTTGAGCTCAACACTCCTCCTTTCCTTGGCCTGCACCCAGTGTTCAACGTGGATCTCCTTCGCCCTTATTTCCCACCATTATTGGACACCTCAGAAGTAGAAGAACGACTGAAACCAACATATCTCAACCCCTAATACATACAACATGAATCCAATGATCATATTTTGGACACACAGATCAAGGGCACTCGACAATAAAGGATCCATCTTTATCGAGTCATCAAAGCAGGGCAGCTCCTGCACCAAGGCAAGTGGCTCACCCGGGACCAAATTCAGTAGAAATTTCCTCATCTGATGGGGGAACTTGACTCAATGGAGACCATTTCTTCCTAAGGATTTAGAATTGATCCAGGTGGATATCGATGGCCACCCACCTTTTCCAACTAGCTCAAAACAATTTTCTGGCAATTTTGGTAATTTACTATTTTTAGCATTTTTTCACTTCCAAAGCTGTTTTGAGGCCCTAAACAATGTTTTTTTGGGAAAGGGGGGAGAAATATGCAAGTTCCTTCAATATTTCCCACAAAATGAATCTCCTCGACGATACCTTTCCAAAGGGCTATCATACGCCTAAAACAGAGATCGTATGCAAAAGTTACGACCCGAGGAAGTTGATGTACTAACTTACCCAAACGAGGCTCACATGACTTTTGGCGCTTCATCTCCTAGGGTTAGGTTTTTGGATGTATAGGGTTTTTTGCATTCCTGTTTATTGTAAAAATGTCTTCAGAGCCTCATTGTAATCATCTTCTTGTGAATGAGCGTAGCTGTCACATCTCTTCTCAAAGATAAGCTGCCACCATTCCAACAAGCTTGTTTCCACTGCATTTTAGAGTTTCAGCTTATTTCCTTACTGAATAGAAAACCAGTTTTACTGCATCTCTATTATTTTTTGTTAAGCACATGTTAATAATCTATAGTCATTTTGTTCTACTCATAAAATCTGGATCATCCTTAGTTTCACTCTTCTTGAGTTCTTTATCTATTTTTCATTTATTTCCCTATAGCTCTTTATTGCCTCAACCAACTTATACAAGATTTGTCATGCATCCATGAATTTGATATCCAATATTAGGATTGAATTTATCTGATTAAATCTCTAATTCTGCAAAATGTACAAACAACCATTTTGTTAGAATTATGCATGTCAATGTTTTTGTCAATTAATGCAACAAGTCCTTTTTATGCTCAATTCCTGAAGGAATATATCATCATTCTCCAAATTATAATAATTCA
Organism: Picea engelmannii; assembly: GCA_009831015.1. NCBI lineage: Eukaryota > Viridiplantae > Streptophyta > Pinopsida > Pinales > Pinaceae > Picea > Picea engelmannii. Next base: position 25,278 of record ML826777.1, read on the forward strand.
ATAATATTCTCCTATGAACCATATTTCCAACGACCATACTCATTCCTCATTCCAATCTCAAAGATGAAATTTATGGCTTTCTAAAAAAAATGCTTTCACCCTTTTTATGCATTTTCTCCTCTAGTGCAATTTTATTGAAGTGCCAAATTTTGTCAACAGCATAGGAAAATAGATCAAGAACTAGAGAAAATTTTATGAGACATAGCTAATAATATATACAAATAATTCATATCAACTCTCTTATTTTAAATATGATACACCAACATGGATGATTTTAAGGGCTAAATTTCGCTCATGGGCTATTTTTCCATGGTTTTTCCCAAAAAACTATTTGCTATTCTAAAAATGATTCGTCTAAATTTTATAGGATAAAATTATTTGACCTAAAAAATCGCCAAAGTTTTATACAAACTATATTAAATCCTTAGAAATTTGAATATTTTTACAAAAATATATCCAAACATTTATAGTTGGTATATGAAGGATTAGTAAGATTCATGAAGGTTTCTACATTTTAAAATAAATTTCCATCCTTAAAATCATCCCTATACACCAATCGAAAAATACAACAATCTAGAACCTACAACTTTGTCCTTTTTCACCTATTTTTCCAGACTTGAAATTTATGGCAACATTGGATATCTCACCATATGTGCACTTCTGGAAAATTTTCACTAAACCAAAATTGTTTGTCTCAATGAGTATATAAATGTCGATTCAATACAATTTTCCATTTTTGTGATCTAGGACCACTTTTCCTGCTCTGAAAATCTCAAAAATCCCCAAAAAGTGGCCCAGAATAGTGGATTTTGGCCTATTTCAGTATCCCCATTCCAAACCCCTTAGGATTTATTTAGTTACTTCATGGGTTATTTTCATATGTTCCTTATATACTCTCTCCAAGAGTTTAATCTTAAACTGGACATCTACCAATGATCTGGACCCAAATCTTTAAAAACCACTATTTTACATTTTCTGACAAATCCAAGTAGAATTGGACAATGGCCCTCTATGGAAATATTGTATATCTCCTATCTGCGGACAAAACCCATAAGTTTCATTGCAATCCGACTTAAGTTTCTCCATTTGTTGCCAAAATACAAAAATGACTCTAGACTGTTTTGTTTTTTTTTGAAACTGTGGAACAATTTTGCCTAAGTGTGATCTGCATCGTTGATCTCAAATCACAATCATTTTGGTCCATTGATATTCTTTCTATCGAAGATCAACGATTTAGAATCGATGATTTCCCTTGCGAACCAAACCTTCCTACCGATCTTCCCAATGCTCAATCACTGACCATCGCCCGTTTTTCCCCGTAAACCAAAATTCACTGACGAATCTCACCGATACCCAAACATTGGCCATCAACCATCGACGATCTTCCCCAAAAAAACCAGATTGTTCACAAATCTCATCAAACCTTGACCATCGATGATCAACCATCTCTTTGCTGACGTGGAAACTATGTTGATGTGCCATGACACATGGATGATGACCTAGCATGACACATCATCCTAAGGCATTAAATGGACTAACGTGGTATGACACGAGGATGCTGACATGGCATGACACATCATCACCTTCCTTTCCTTCATCAACCATCAACAATTTCTCTTGGAAGAATCTAAACATCGCACTAATTCTCTTGATGCCCGATCATCAACCATCAATGATTCGAGACATCTCTTGGCACACTTCAATATTTCGCCAAAACTTGTGGATCGATGACCATCGACCGTCAGTGATCAAATATGTCTCTTGGCCAAACTTTGACACTTCACAGAATTCACTGATCCCCTACCATCAGCCATCGATGATTGAACATTTCTGTTAACAAACTAAAAACTTCGCCAAATTATGCCAACCCCCGACCATCGGCCGTCAATGATCAAAGATATCTCTTGGAAAATTTCAACACTTATCAATTTCGACAAAATTACTTGATGAATTTGGATCATCAATCTACCTCATTGTTGGCACAGGAGCAGACCTAGGGTTCAACGCTACAACAATGCACCAACAAAACCCTAACTACCAACCCTTTCAGAAACACCTGTGAAGCATATGAAGTCTCACCCGAGGTAGAGGCTGGGGTGGTTGCAGGACTCAAGTTTCTGCAACCTTAGCTGGGACACAAATATGTGATTATAATACTTAATAGAGCACTTAGCACTGTCATTTCATTATTATTTAACCAATGTCTACTTCACAGATAAAATAGAGCATCACATCATTCACCCTGATCTAATGTATCTAAGCACTTAGCATAAAGAAATGGATCAGATCTAGCAGATTCAAGCACTAAGCGCATTCACCTATATCATATCTAACATCCAGATTCATCATAAGAACAAAGCATAAACATATCTATCTATCTATCTATATCAAGCACTTAGCAAATAACACATAAATACATCAGAACATCACACATAGCAGAATAACACAGTATTTACATGGTTCACCAATCCTACTTTGCATAGGAAAGGAGATCTATGCTCACCTCTCTAGATCCTCCTTCCCCAATCTAGGTCTAGCACAAAGCCTTTCACAGTCTATTACAACCACTTGCACTTAGCTCTACAGTCTCTCACAATATGCACATAACATCTACAAATCATACGTGCACTTAGCTTATCAGCCTTACATCACATAGATGTCTATTCCCCTCCTTACATTTCCTAGACATCTATTTATACTTTACAAAATAGGCCTAAACATGGGTAAACCCATGGGACGACATCCCATAAACATTACATATCCCAAATCCCAAAAAGGACCCAAAAAGGGGCTGAAATCCCATGATCTCTGCTTTGTCTTGCACTCCATGACCAAGAATCTCCCAAAATAGGTCAACATGACCAAGAATATCCCAAAACTTGGTTAAGGGCCAACAGGCCCCCAACACTCACCTGTGACTCGTCCCGAGTCACTCTGGTCAGACTAGCTCTGCTTCGAACACCTCAAGCTTGGCTCGAGCTGCTTCGACTTTCTGTTGTTCTACAACCTCCTATTCAGCAAACTCTTGGATGACTAGATCATTGATAGGAAACTCTAGACATTGTTCATCTGTAGTGAAAATCTTCTATAGCTCTGCTCCTTGGCCTTCTACTTCTATAAACAATTGATAGGCCTTGTCTTGTACGGGTTGGATTTTATCAGTTACCTCCATAACTCTGCTCTGGATAGTATGGATTTGTTGTTTTGCAGTGTGTTTCTCTTGGGAGTGCTTCATTCTTTACACAGTTGACAGGGACTTCAGCTGCACCTATATCTTTTCGGCTTGATACTTTTCCTCTTGGAGCTGCGACTCCAGTGCCTTCAATTTTGGGTTCTCCGTGAGTTGTTCATAGGTCTGGGCACTCTGATCGGTAAGATTCTTGCATTCCAGGGTAAGTGCCTTTATCCTTTCAACTGCACTCCGGGCGGTTGTTTCCCTTTGGTCTCTTACATCTTGTGGGGTATCAGGTATAGTGAGTAGCTCCAAATCCTCTATGCGATGTTGTAGTTGCTGGATGGCTTCTGCGAGCTGGTTCACCTACTGTGAAAATCAGTCTTCTTCTTTGATTTCTAAGACTGTCACAGAGAGAAGTGCTCTATTGACCGCTTATTTTACTCTGAGTTGCTCTGCGAGTAACTATTCCTTTTCTTGCTATATCTGTTCTTTTTCTTCATCAAACTTCACTTGGAGAGCAATATTTTCTTGTTCTGTAGCACTTCGTTGCTCGATGAGTATTCCTTGTACTTGTGTCAAATCCTGGGTGTCTTGCATTGTTTCTTCCTGTGCATGTCGAAGGCGAGATTCGATTGTGACGGATAGGCTGTGGAGTTGAGCTTGCTCATCTCCCAATTCTAGTTCTCTCAGCACAGTGGAGACTGCGTGACTGGACTGTAGGGCATGTTATACCCCTCGGAGTTCAGTCTCAATTCGATCATACATCTCCTCTTTCTTTGCATCTTGTTTCTTTGTTATTTCCAGTGAAGCATCTTGCAAGGCTGTTATGAGGAAGTCAAAGTCATCGGAGGTGAGGAAGATCTGCATCTTGGTCATGGTGGCTTTTTCTTTCTTCCAGGAGGAAGGTTTCAGAGGCAAACCTTTCCTCTTCTTTAGGGGATCAACCTCATCTCCTTGCTTCTGTTCTACTTCTTTTTCATTCAACTCTTCGCCATCACCTCCTTGCTCTAGTGATATGGAAGCATTGTCTATCTCTTGGACTTCTTCAGTCTTCTTTGTTCTGCTTGGTCCGAGTGTATCCTATGCATTTTATGGGCTATCGATGTCGGATATCTCAGTAGGGTCTATTGTAATAAGGAGGTTCGTCGACCATTCCTTTGTGATCTCCTCCAAGTCCTCCTTCGTCATCTTATAGTAGGATTGAAGTTGTTTCTTGTCTTCGTTGGCACCCACTGTGATGTAAATAAAATGTCAATCTGCACTGAACTTCATTAATGGTCGGAACCATTGTAGAGTTTTCAGAGTCATGCGAGGCTCGGACTGGATGGATATCTTCAAATGATTGTAGTAGGTATGAAAAACAAGCATTTGACTGCCATTGTTTATTCATGTCACTTGAGTACCATAATGTACTAAACTTCGTGGCCGGTGGTTTAAAAGGCCTGATGTCTGGGAAGGTCATACCTTCCAGAATCTCCTAGGTAATAAAAACTATAAGTATCAAGAGCCATCTGAAATGAAATTTGTATCCTTGATCCTATGCTTCTCTGCAGTCAAGTTCCAACTGGTTCACCAGGTACTTCGCCCAGTTCATCTGAAGGCCCTCCGTGCACTTCCCTATGAGGTCGACTACAAAACCAGTAACTTGGGTAGGGCGGTTCTTTCGTACTAACTTCCCTGCAATCAACAGACAGGTGAGGCACACTGCGCCACTCTAGATAGAAGCTACCTTGTAGCCTTGTGTGCCCTTCTCAACATCGCCATAATTTTCCTTGATCTTATGTGCTAGGGTGTGATCCATGGATTTTCCGGGGTAAAAATCTTGTGGGTCAGGTCCTTGCATACTCAAGCCCGTGATCCGATTGATCAACATTGGATCAACTGTTATATGGTGTTTTAGCCACAAATAACCTCCATGGTAACAAGAAAGAAAAAACTTGACACATGCATTCACCTCCTGGTGTCGTCCAAAGTGAGGAATCTTCATGACGTTCAGAAGGGTGGACTGGGCAAGGTTCATAGTCCATGACTGGGGGATTATCTTTGAATTCTTCCCCTTAGTTTTGGTTAGGTACTTATGTGGGGCGAGCATGTTATATACTTTTCGATCTCCAAGGTTGAAGTCGCTAAACTTCAATGCTGCAATTTTATCTTGGTCTGCGCATATCCCCTCGAAAGGTACACCGTAACCAAGGTGTAGTTGAAGTCTCTAGGCACACTGTCTCGATTTACTGCGCCGCTCATAGGTGGAATATAGGCGGGCACTATACTCGAAATCAATTTGGCATTCTCTAGATCATCCCTATGCTTGGTTCTGTTTTCATCTGAAGGTCGGGATGGTCTGGCTCCATGAGAAGTAGTCGGAGAGGCTGGCAGTCCTCTTGTCGATGATGATTTTACTCCTATAGACATCGACATGACTCTTTCATTCATAAGGTCGATCAGAACTTCTTCACCAAATTTCTTGTCAGGGCTTAACTCATCCGACATACGCACTCAAGGTTAACAATCTGGGGTTTGGAAGGTAACTTAGATACTACAATAGGATAGAAGGCAATAGCGCAATGACCAATATGTAAAATCAACAAGTCTGCGAGCTCAAGTTCATGTTTGGAAAAAGTGTTCTCGGTGCATGGTGCGATGGGATAAATAGCTAACTCGGCAACAAGTCACTTGCAATGGGTATGAATCCTTCATTAACTATGTTATGTCTGTTATGGCACGATCCCAACGATTGGATGGTGAGATGTCTCTCCATAAATGTCTTTCTGCCTGTTCTGAGCGTTGGTCTAATGGTTATAATGCCCCCAATGGCTATATTTCTTTGTCATGGCGAAGTGTCGTGTGTCCTTGTTCTGATATCCCATCAAAGCTCCAATTTTGAAAATTTCCCTTCTGTGAAGTTTCCTATGGAACATTCTGCAACTTGTCGATCTTAGCTCTCTTCTTACTTAGCTTTCTAGCTTTCTTCCCAATGAGTTTCGTCTTGGTATGCATTTTTTCGCTTTGATTCTTATCTTTTTTTGGCATAGTTACTTCGCATTGTTGAGATTCTTTCCTAAGATTCGAGGGTGGTCCTTCTTCTTTATCTGGAATAGGTACTTCAATCTTTTGTGGGTCTTCTAGTGTTCGTGCAAGTTCGACATCTGGGTCTCTGGTGTTAAATAGCTTTGATCTGTTCTTTTGTTCTTCAATCAAGTGTGTGATCCTTCTGCTCATGAATTCTTTTAATTCTTGCTTCTTCTGCTCTAAAACTTCTTCTTCTTCTTGCCTTCTGGCCTGATCTCTTTCAATCCAAGGTTTTCCTAGTAGCATGGCAAATGGGGCAATGTTCTCAATAAATGTAATAATCTCAAAATATTCCTCTGTCAAAGTTCCATTGGCATTCATAGGTATCTGGGTGATCTTTCCACATAGGCTTATCAGCTTTCCTTTGAATATTCCTATTCCTCCTAATGAAGGAATCCTAGCAAGCCTCCCTATAGCTTCCCAAGTTCTCTCTGTCATAATATTAACCTGTGTTTCCTCATCTAGAACACAGTCAATGTCGAAGTCTCCTATTCTTGCTTCAAGGCATTCCTTTTCTTTGAATATCTCTGATAATCTGACATGTCGGTGGTCATTAGGGTTTCTTTCATCTGTAGCAATGCTTTCTCTGATTCTTTCTAGGATTTTGACATAATCTTAGTTTTTGGATCTGCCTTAGGGTTTTCTTGTCTCATGTTCATTTCTTCAAGCTTAGCAATCATTCTAAGACAATCCAATACTTCATGGTCCATAGCTTTGCAAAAAAGACAACCGGGTCTTTTCCTAGGGTATTCCCTAGAAAGATGAATCGGTTTATGCAACTGTAACAGAGGGTCAATCCTCTCTTTCTTTTAAATGATCCCCAGCTTTTCCTGCACTACGTGCTAGGACCATGGTAGTTAACCTGTAAACATTTATTTCTAGGGTCCTACATACGCTTATTAGTCCAAACATTCTTTCTATGCATATGTATAACATATTTTTCACTATTCTTAACATATCTACTCATATCAAATATTCTTTCATCTATTAATACCCTAGTTTTCAAGGTAGGATACAATCTATCAAATATACCTAGATCCATACTGTTGAAACAAAAATTTCCACTTATCTTACTTCTATAGAGCACAAAGCTTTCAGATCTAGAACTTTTCAATATTCTTACCTTTATCAGAGTACAGAGCTTTCAGATCTTACCTCTTTTAATAAAAAATTCTCACTTTTACCTTTCTCAGAGCACGAAGCTTTCAGATCTTACCTCTTTTCTTCAGAGCAGACTTATTTTCCTTAGCATAGAGCTTGTCAAACTAAGTAGAGTACTGTGCACTAGAGCAACAGATCTATGCACAAAGATTTCACAATTTTAGGTTGGATCCTTGCACAGAGCTTCTTCTTCCTCAGTTCCCAAAAATCACAGTTTAATGTCCCGACAACGGAACCATTTGTTGGCACAGGGGAAAACCCAGGGTTCAACACTACAACAACGCACCAACAAAACCCTAACTACCAGCCCTTTCGACAACACCTGCGAAGTAGATGAATTCTCACCTGAGGTAGAGGCAGGGGTGGTTGCAGGACTCAGGTGTCTGCAACCTTAGCTGGGACACAGATATGTGATTATAATACTTAATAGAGCACTTAGCACCGTGAGTTCATTATTATTTAACCAATGTCTACTTCGCAGATAAACATATCATCGCATCATTCACCCTGATCTAATGTATCTAAGCACTTAGCATAAATAAATGGATCAGATCTAGTAGATTCAAGCACTAAGCACATTCACCTATATCAGATCTAACATCCAGATTCATCATAAGCACAAAGAATAAACAAATCTATCTATCTATCTATATCAAACACTTAGCAAATAACACATAAATACATCATAACATCACACAGAGCAGAATAACACAATATTTATGTGGTTCACCCCCACCATGGGGCTACGTCCACCAACTCTTCTTCTTTATTAGATTCAATCAGTCATCTACATGCACAGAGCCACAAAAACCCTACTTCACATAGGACAGGAGATATGTGCGCACCTCGCCAGATCCTCCTTCCCCAAGCTAGGTCTAGCACAAAGCCTTTCACAATCTGTTACAACCACTTGCACTTATCTCTACAGTCTCTCACAATATGCACATAGCATATACAAATCATACTTTCACTTAGCTTATCATCCTTACATCACATAGATGCCTATTCCTCTCATTACATTGCCTAGAAATCTATTTATACTTTACAAAATATTCCTAAACATGGGCAAACCCATGGTTTGAAATCCCATACCCATTACATATCCCAAATCCCAAAAAGGGGCTGATATACCGTGATCTCTGCTATGTCTTGTGATTCGTCTTCGACAGGCTATCGAAGTCCCAAAATAGGTCAACATGACCAAGAATCTCCCAAAACTTGGTCAAGGGCCAACACTTATTTTCCCAACTTCCGAAATGAATCTCAGTCGTCGATATGCTTACTTTGTCAAACTTTAAAATTATTACGATTTTTAAAATTTTCAAGAACGAATCTGAGTTGTTGATCTCAATATTGAACAAATCTCAGCCATCTATTCTCTGAAATATTCCCTATGCTACAACGACCATAAAAAATCCATTTTTTTTTCAACTTTCCAAGTTGAATCCCACTTTTCAACTCTACAGATCAAATCCATTAAACTTCTTAGAAAGTTTGAATTATTTAAGCTCGAATATACTCATGAATTTGGTGGGTTTCTCTCTAATTTCTTCGTTTTTCCCCAGTTTCTCTCAGATCAAAGTACGCCAGAACAAATTTCTCAGTTTCTCACTCATTCTAGCCCATACCAGTCTAGTGTTTCAACTGGAATCTCTGATATCAATCTATATCATACCCAACCACCTACAGGCTGGGCACACTACATCAAGAATGCATTACTTGAACCAATTTTGAAATCTAATAACATTTAATTCAAAATCAAGCATGAAATATTGCAATAACCATGCATGCAATAATCAAGATTCATGTTAAACCATCCACGAAAGGAAAAATGTGATATGCAAAACAATAACCGACAAACATGCACACATAAATACATCTCAGAGATAATTAAATACACAATAGAATATTCATTATGTAGAAAACACAAAGAACACTTATCTTTAATTAAATCATCACCAACCAGCTGCAAACCAAGGATGTTCCTCCCAACCATAGACATTTTTGTTCCAATTCTCAACAATAGGTCACTCTCGAGCTAGGTCTATGAATCCACAAGGAAGGGTCTTAGGACAAATCTAAAACACACAGTCATTGGCTAATTGGCTCTCAGGTTTTTCCAACCACGCAACAATCCTAATTTATAGTTCTATTTTCCCGTCAGCATGAACAACCCAAAGAAATGAACACTTTTCTCTGCCATGCAATCCCTCAGGTTGTTCCATTTCTCTCCAGGGATCCAGTTCCACTGGTCAGTAAACATCCCTACTAGAAACTACAAGGATTCTTAGTTGCAGATAGTTCTTTTCGGACTGGCATCAATCACATGCACTCAGACATCCATTCCCTCATGGAATGATCAGTAATTTATTACAACCATCTAGCAATGGATCTCCTCTTCCAACCATTTTTCTCCATGCTCAGACCATGAGAGCACGAATTAGAAAGAATGAGGCACCAAAAATGAAAGAGTGAGAAGGGTGTAAGAGTGAATGGAGAAAAACAAGTGAACCCCTAAAACATCCCACAGTGGATGTTTATATAATTACATGAAAACAAGAACCACATGGCCTTCCTCCCAAGAATCTCATGTAACCAATTTTCTCAATTAAAACCAATATGGGTAAATACAATATAATAAAATACTTAGCCCCTTTATCCCCCTCTCTCGTGGAATCATAGCCCCCTATCTCTTGTCCTTGTTTTTCTTGCAGCCAACGATGTATTTTATTAATATATATAGATGTATTACATTTCTAGGCACTCTGGACCGTTTCCAACTTTATCGGCTCACCAGCCTAAGAGACATTTACATAATACATTCTAGCTCATAGGGATCAAAACTGGGGTGTTACATTTTCCTATATTGAGTACATGCAAAATCTTAGGCGTGGGGGAGATGGTGGGCCTCCAATTTGACGTTATTTTCACTTCTAGTTAATCCATTTTTAATGCTTAACCCTTTCTTTTCACCTCGACATTTGATCCTTTTACCATGTTTTTCAATGGAAATGTCATTAGAGCTTGCAAAGTAATTATGTTTTTAATTCAATGAATTTTCCATTGTTTTTGGTAGATTAGGAGAATTAATAGTTGATTATTGCTAATAAAGTTTTTTCCTAGTTCTGTTCCTGTGACTCTTGTGCAGTTCATGTAGCACCATCATTGCTCCTCATACTTCCACATGTCCAATGGATAAATGGGAACACAGATATCATAGTTGGATACTTCTAGATGGTTATGTACCCATCAAATTATTTCCAGGTCACACGTGGGAGTCTCCAAGCACTTGGTCAAAGTTATGGTCAAAATTAGTAAACAGTTCCAAACAATCAACTTCTGACGCGATTTCTGAGCAGATGAAGATAGATATCGAAAAACTAAAACATATGTTTTGTGTAGAAGAGTCTAAATTGTTTTCCTTAAGGGAGGTTTTCCAAAATCCTAAATGGTTTGGGAGATTTGAAGGTTTTTCTAATCCAATTTTACCCATATTTTTTGGCGTGGTAAAATTTCCAATTTGTAATAAACAATTCTGAGTTTGGGGGATTGTATTTAATACTTCCCATTGAATTTTATGTACAAATATGTAATTATTTTAAAGGGGGGTAATATCCAATCCAACAGATCAATACCATGTTCCTTAAATTTTTGTATCATTAATCTTTCAATCCATTAATGTAATGTCGATGTTCTGAGATAAATTGTGTGTGTAAGATCATTTTCTAGCATTTTTAGTTTTCTTAGTAGCGTGAAGTCGGTTGGGAGGTGTTGATTTTAATGCAGATTCAACCCTTGGTATGCTTTGATACCATGTTTATTTTTCTTTGGATTCAAACATTGGTATGCTCTTATACCATGTTGAAATTTCTCATACTCAACACCTAACATTTAGCTCAAAACAAAATCACTTTATCTACTAAAAGTATAGTTGAGTAATAAACTAAACATGTATTGAAAGAATAAATAAGGAAACCAAATCAAGCACACATAAACACCAATATTTTTGGTTAGATACCCCTGGAAAAACACTGGAGGAAAAACCATTGTTGATAATGATTTTATTATGCTAAAATCAGGGCTCCCGTAATAGAGATAGTGTCCCACTGAGAGAAATACAACTACAAACTAACCTGCCAAGGTCTGGCCTATTGTACGACCAGTTTTGGCATGTTTTTCAAGGCATACATGATTCTCCTTCTTGTGAATCATGTATATATGTGACTGTCTACACTGTGAACCGCATATTCATACGAAAAATGTGTATGACAATGTAATAGTCCCAAGCTTAACCAAAGAACGTTACTTGCAGAAAAACACATAAATTCAAAATTTTATTTTGCTAATTAATTCTTGTAGCTTAACAGATATGAATTGAACAAATATTTAACTAACATCTGATACTCATAACTAAATGCATCTATAACATTCTAAAAGAACATAATTTATCCCTAAAATCATCTACAACATCCCATAAAAATATTTCTGATTCACATGGTAAAACACAACCATAAACTCATAAGAGAAACACAGAAAATACTTAAACACTTATCTTTTAAAACATTTGTGCAACCAACTGATTGGGAAGGATATTCCACCCCACCACAGACCTTCTTTTCCAAATATCAACAAAAATTCATCCCCGATATGGGGCTAGTAACCATAAGATAAGGGTACCTCTAACAGTCCACTCACACCTCTAAATACACAACCCACTAGTATTATCCTACAACTAACCTAAATTTCCTCCATCTCTCTTCCTCTTGACATGCCTAACCCAAGGAATGTACCCCTTCACTTATCTCAATCCCTTGGGCGTCCCATTCATTTATCAGGGTCTCTTTGGCACAGGTAACCATGAATATCTTAGTTGGGAACTCAAGGGAACTTTCTTCCAGGGAAACGACTAGCAAAAACAACAACAACACTTGTTTCTATAGTGCAACTTTCCCAAGAGTTCACTATTTGGGCCTGACAACTTGGATCTTCAATTTCCAGCTCCAATACGCTCCAAAAATGCTCCATCATGCTCCAAAATTCATCCAACCTTCTTGGTCTAGCTCCAATTCTCTTTTTCCTTACTCTCCCCTTGTTGTTCATGAAAAACCTGAATGTGAAAAACTTGCCTATTATCCCCCATATGAATTTCCTCTATTTTCCCAAGATAGTTGACTTCTCACTCTTCCCAATGTGGATTGTACTACAATCCCATACTTAAAATAACTATGGATGTTACTTCTACACCAACCCCTAACATGTATTTATTGATTGGGCTCTCATACACTCAAAGAAAAAATAGAATTTATCCCCAATGGTAATAAAATTCAGAAATCTGGGTTGAATTAACACCCATAATTAATTTCCTCCTTCGATCCCTCTTGGAAACTTATAGACATTTCCCTCTATTGTGGATAAATCATCCCCCATATCTTTCCATATTCCAAGAAGTTGGTTTCACATTATTTTCATTAAAATCACAAATACACTTTGCATAATACATCACTTGGCCACAACCATATTTATATCTACATTATGCATAAATTAAAATGAGGATAATAGTGGGAATGTTACATTCCCCCTCCCCTACAATTGTGTGATGCCCTCGGTGCACACTATGCCTATATACATATACAATTTTACATCACGATACTTTAAGAAATAAAATTATGCATTTTAACAACTCTAGCAACAGTTCCAACCAAAATCTTGTATTCCCTTTAACTTGCTAACCCAAGGAATGCACCATTCATTTATCAAGATTAACCCACGGAATGTACCATTTATTTATCATGATTAAACCAAGGAATGAACCATTTTTTTATTAGGGCCCCCAACACAGGTTGTCTAGGACTCTAAGATGTGGTTCTGAAAATCTAACTGCTCAAAATCTATTCTTGCATTCCATTTCCTTCAAAATCATAAAAAATTTGAAGGTATTCTTCCCGCATAGTTTTTTCATGCTCCCATGTTTCATCTTCAGGACCATAACATGTCCATTGAACCTTTACCAACCCTATGGATTTATTCCTTGCACTTTGAATTTCCAGTCCAAGATGTGTATTTGTTCTACCCGAAAATCCCCTTCGTTTTCCACCTATATCATAGTCCAATCAATTATGTGGTTAGGGTCAGTGACAAATCTCTTTAATAATGATACATGAAAAATATTATGCACCCTCATGGATGCAGGAATTGTTATAATAATGATACATGAAAAACATTATGCACTCTCATGAAAAACATTATGCACTCTCATGGATGAAACTGACCTTGTCTTTTCTAATATTTCGAATGGCCCACAATATTGTGCTATCAATTTTAGGAAGCAATCCAATCTTATTGAACTTCTCTTCACTTTCACTTTGAGAAAAACATGTTCTCCCACTTTAAAATATCTAAAAACTTTATTCTTGTCTGCATAAATTTCTTGCCTATCCTGGGAAGCCTTTAAATTCTTCTTAATCTTTACCATATTCTCTTCCATTTTCTTTAACAATTATGTCCCAATGATGGATTTGTATACCGTGTTATCCCAACTCACTGGTGTGTTACATTTCCTTTCATACAAAGGTTCAAACATGATAATTTTTAATTAGGCTTGACACCCATTATTATAAAAAAAATCCATTGACTGAATGTAGTCTTCCCACTTTTATGGTTGATCCATTACATACATTCTAAGAATGTCTTTAATGATTCTATTAGTCCTCTCTATTTTCCCATCAAATATAGGTGGTAAGTTGTGCTGAGATTTAAATTTGTACCCAAGCCTTTGAACAAATCTTTCCAAAAATTAGATGTTAATTTTGGATCTTTGTCTAAAACAATTTCTTTAGGCACTCCATGTAGACTGACAACTTCCTTCATGTAAATTTATGCAATATTTTTTTCCATGTGTGTTTTCTTCACAAGAATTAAATGTGTTTTTTTTGTTAATTTATCCACCACTACCATGATGGAATCATGTTTCTTCATTGTTTTGGGAAGCTTTGTAATGAAATCAATTGTAACCACTTCCCATTTCCACTAGGGAATGGGAAATGGTTGTAGCAACACCATTGTATGCCTATGTTTTGTTTTTACCTTTTGACATTTTAGGCACCTGGATATGTAATTAGCCACTTCCTTCTTCAGTCTTGGCCAAAAGTATTGGCTTCTTACAGCTGCAATTTTCTTCTGATATCCTGGGTATCCAACATATGGAACATTTTTCATTACCCTCGGCACTATATTTTTCATCTCTCATGAATTTGGCACATGTATGTTTCCTTTGTATATGAGGATTCCATCCTCTTTCAACTCATAATAAATAATTTTTTGTTGTAAATTACCTTGTTGTAATGTTTCTTTTATTTTTACATATCGTTAGTTTGAATTTGTAGCCTCTAAAATTATTTCCTTTAAATCTGTGTTGAACATGCTAATTTCTGAAATGTGCACTTCATGAGATCTTTTGTTGAGTGCATCAACCATTTGATTTTCCTTGTCTTTGATATGCTTGATTTCAAATTCATATTCACTTGGAAATTCCATTCATCTAGTTTTCCTACATTTAATGTTGGTTGTCCAAACAAATGCCTCAACCCATAATGATCTGTCCTTAGCTAAAATATTCTTCCCATGAGGTAATGTCTCCACACTTTTAGTGCATGGATAATTGCTTCACACTCCAATTCATGTGCAACATAATTCCTCTCATGCTCCTTTAATTTTATAGACTCATAGCACACCACATGATCTTTTTGACTCAGGAATCCATTGAACCCTTCCTTGCATGCATTCGTGCAAACTAAAAATTCTTCATTTGGGTCTGGAATATTTAATATTGGTGCACTTGTCAAAATATCTTTCAACTATTGAAAAATTTCTTCACATTTGGGAGTCCATTCAAATTTCACTCCCTTCTTTTGCAAATAAGTGATTGGGATTTAAATCTCTGAAAACCTCATTATGAATTTTTGGTAATAACCAGAAAGATCCATAAAACATATAACCTATGTGACATTTCTTGGAACTGGACATCCTCTAATGGCCTCTATTTTATGAGGATCAAATTCTTCCCACTTTGCTGAAATAATATGATACAAGTAGTAAATCTTCTTTTGATAAAAGATACACTTACTTAGTTTGGAATACAACTTATGTTCTCTCAAAACTTGCAACACCATTCTTAAATGTTGCTCATGCTCTTACTCTATCTTGGAGTAGACTAGAATATCATCCAAGACAACAATTACAAACTTGTCCTAGTACTCCCTGAACACTCCATTCATCAGACACATGAAAATTGTTGAGGCATTTGATAGTCCAAATGGAAATATTGTGAATTCAATATGCCCATATCTTATTTTAAGCGTTGTCTTGTTGATATCTTCTTCCTTTATCCTCACTTGATGATAGCCCGATATCAAATCAATCTTGGAAAATATCCTTGCACATTTCAGTTGATCAAAGAGATCATCAATCCTTGGAAAAGGATATTTATTCTTTATTGTGATCTTATTCAACTACCTGAAATCAATACATAGCCTTAAGGTTCCATCATTCTTCTTCACAAAAATAACTGGGGCTCCCCAAGGTGACATACTTGGGTGTATATACCCCTTCTTTAACAACTCTTCAAGTTGCATTTGCAACTCTTTTAATTCTGGTGTGCCCATTCTATAATATTCCTTGGACACTAGGGCAACTCCTAGCACCAAATCTATAGAGAAATCAATGTCTCTCTTTGGTGGAAATCCTAGAATCTCCCCAAAAACATCTTCAAAATATTTCAATACTGGATGGTATTCAATACTTGCCACTTTATCTCTAGATTCATCTTCCATATGGGATGCAAAAAATTGACATGCCTTCTTGAAACTCTTTTTCAACTGGATGGATGATATTTCTCTAACAACTGCAACTCTTGGAATGCCTTGAATCCTTCCTTGTTTCCCTTCTTCATCAAGACAATTTATAGTCTTGTTGTAATAGTCTATGACAACATGGTGTTTCTCCAACCAATCTATTGAGTCTCCATTTTGACACTTCTAATGCCCTATATTACCCTGTACCTATTTTTCCTATGTTATAAGCATACACTTGATTGTTTCCTCCATAAGCATACCTGATGACCTTGTTCATGTACATAAGATGTAACTTATGATTAAGGCATGTTTTGTTTAATTTTCTTGAATTAATTCGATTAAATGATTATTTTGTATGATTCTAATCGTTTGACTCCTAAGCAATTTGATCTGGTACTACAAGCTCTAGTGTAATCCGGTACCAAGTCTATTCCGGTACCTCATCGTATTCCGGTACCAAGTCATGCACCATTCTGGTACTTCCCATGCACCCAATCCGGTACTCAGATTTGCGACTGTGTGCATTCCGATACCAAACCCCTTGTTTCCAAAATTCACTTGTTGAACGAGCATGTTGATGGAGATTCCAAGAAGTTAGTTGGATAGAATTTTCCAAATCAGTTTTCAATATCATGATCGACTTCATCACTCATGCACTTCGTGTCATGAGGATGAATTCCATCCCTTGAGATTCGATGTGAATACCAATTGTAATATTTTAAAAACTGTTTTATACTTATCCTTAGATCTTGATAGTATCAGCTCACCTTATTTATAAGGGATGTTGTATAGGTGATAAGAGATATAAGGAATGTAACGAAGAAAGTTGTCAGAACCAGATGGTACATATTGTTTCTATGTACAAGATGATGAACTGTTGATTCAATTTACCAGTTGAAGTAATACAAATGATCTGTTGTGTAAATTCTTGAGTATAATTAGAATTTTTTAGTCTCTTATCTTTTTAGAGGTACCTTGTTGGTTCGGCAAGGGACCACCGACCCAACTAAGGTAAACCTCCATGTATATTATTTTTGTGATTGTGTGGATATTTCATAGTAATGTGTTGTAAATGATTTCGAATCCATTTCAAGATTTCAGCATTAAAGCATTTGTTTCTAAATTGGTGTGAGTAATCAGATACTATATCGAATAGATATTTTCCTTTTCTAATATTGTAGATTGACATTTAATTGTTTGAAGTGTGGGATTGTTAAGAAAATTTTATTTTGAGTTTACGATTGTAGTGTTCTCAGTATGTACAGGAAAAAATGACTTTATCTTTCATCTTCATGTTCCATAATAAAGTCCCTCAGTCATGCTGACCATTCCTTGTACTAAAGAAGGTTTGCTTGATTAGAACAGAGTGAGAATTGATTTATGTTTCAAGAGTGACTGGAGTTGATTGTTAATCACTGTATTGATTGCTACATAAAACAATATATTAAGTTCATCTCTCTAATTCATAAGCCTGGAATGAACAGACTTGCCACTTAAGAAACAATCCTTTGATTGACTGTTTTGTTTGAGAAGTTTTATTATCAGTTTTCTCTTCTAAGTTTGAAGTTGTGTGAAGTATTCAGAAATCTTAAAAACAGAGTGTCATGTTATTAATTATTTCATTCTTAAGCTATATACTGCAGACATAGATAGGTTACATGTTCTTGGCACATATAGTGTAACAACTCTTTTAATTACGAATCC
>ML826777.1:49806-62756 GCA_009831015.1 Picea engelmannii
TATAAGTGAAAGAGGTAACCAAGGATATCTAAGCCGAAATATTGAGGAAAGTGAAGAAAAGAAGGCCGAAATGCAAGGAAGGATAAATTCTTTTGATGGTGCTTTCTAAGGTATGTTATTTACAGGTCATCTCACCATTTTCACTATAACTTTTTTATATAATGATTCAGATTCTGAAATTGCTATGAAAGTGAGAAAACATAGCCAAGTATCTGTGGTTAAAAAATCATCTTGTGGGTCGTTGTAGTTTGGGATTTACACTCCATGGAAAATAGGGTTTGTGGCAAGTCTTGAAACTAGTCAAAATCAGGTGTTTCGGGTAAAAACGTCATAAATTATTCATAACAGATCCAAATTCAGTGAGACCAATTGTGTTGGTTATATTACAATTTCTAGTATTCTCTGTAATAGTTTCAGATCTATTCATCAAATATTTTGTGCAGGGCATGCTCTACAAGGTCACTCTCTAGAATAAGCCAGAATTCAGCAAGGTATGCCATTTTTTCTATAAATCCTTTTCTGAGAGGTTCCAAGTAGTGCCACTTGGAGGAATTACACAAAAAACATTGAATAACATTGTGTATCAGTTTCATATATTTATTCATTACGGGTACAAAGTTATGATTATTTCAAGTTAAGGTTGTTGACTAATCCAAAACTAGTCATGGTTGAGACAAGCAGTTGATGAGTTGGCACATACATGAGGTGTATAGTTGATCATGTTGGTACATATTGATGATTCATTGTTGATGAGTGGTTGAAAAATGATTGGTATATACTTGGTACATGGTTGTATGCACTTTTTTATGGTACAGGTTGATTACAGGTTGTTTGGAATAGGTTGGTGCATGGTTGATGCTCTTGTTTATGGTACAGATTGATATATGTTGAGGATTGTTGCCTCATATAAGTTGGTGTTGATAATGCAAGCTGAGTCTTGCATATAGAGCTGGTTCTCTTGTAGAGTTGTACTCTATTAAGTTGTTGTTGATAAACCCCAAGGATTGTAGTTCGTAATAAAAAGAAAATTATACATACATCTTGTGTTCTTTATGTTCATTGTGGTGATGACTTGTTGATGATATATTGTTGATATATGTTTCTGATATGTGCTCACATATAACTGGTTATAAATTACAACAATGGGTAATGAATAAATGTTGAATGCTAATTGATGATTTTTTGTTCAAGAGGGAAGTTTTGGGAAAAAGAGCCCCACACTCATTCACGGCCCCTCTAAGTGTGGTAGGTGTGTCCAACATGAGTTCCCTTATTTACGTGGACCTAAAGCTATATTCAGGGGAGGAAGAGAACCTAAAACATCCTACCCCCCTAAGAGACCATGGAGACAACAAAATCCCAATATGTTTGTAGACCGAACTACACAATATCCACAACAGAAATGGGTACCTCCCATGTCTTATCCTCAATGGTCACCACAACAGCCACAAATCCAACCTTGAAAACAAGTATGGAGAGGGCCTACATATGGGAATGATACCTTTCAGCTAGAAAAACTTCCCACCTACCCATAATACCCTTAAAATATTTCTCAATTGCTCCCAGGATTTAATCCTCCCGCTCTTCTTCCACCTCCACATTTGCATCAACAACTTGCACTACCTATGAATCCAAATATGCAACAACAAACACAAGCTGTACCTATTCAAAACCCTCCTTGGAATACCTCTATTCCTGCACAACCTATCTCTAATCCGAATAACAGATCTACACAACCTATACAAAACCTTGAATTACAAACCTTCCCCACTTATGTAATAACTCCGGCTCCATTTAATGGAATTGAATTAAGATCAAGGAGGGTTGTAAATAAAACAAATCCTACTGTGGTTATTCAAGAAGAAGAATAAGTAGAGAATCACACAGATCAAGAAGAAAAACAAATGTCTAATCCATTAAATGAAGAAACAAACACCTGTGTACAACAAGAAAATCCTCCTCCCAATTCTCATGCAGCAGAAACACCTCAGAAAACCAACACTCCTCCTTATCCAAAAAAGCTACTTGTGAAGAAATCTAAGGAACCTCTGGGACATAATTTAGAAAGTGAACTTAGAAACATATGTGTGAAGATTCCCCTACTACAGGCCATCCAGGATATACCTATTTATGCTAAAATTGTAACGGAACTTTGCATTGAGAAGCCAAGGAGGAAGAGGAAGGAGCCTTCTACACTATAGGTGGTTGGACAGTTGTCAGAGTTTATAAAAGAAATTTCATCTAAGTACAGTGATCCAGGGAACCCATTGGTAACCATAGAAATTAATGGTGTTGATTTTCCAAACACACCGATTGATCTAGGGGAAACAATATATGTTATCCCAATAAACACTATGAACACATTGCAAATAGGTCACCTAAGACCAACCAAAACTTTGTTGGAGCTTTCAAACAAATCATTCATCACCCCAGCCGGAAGTTTAGATGATATAACAGTTACCTTGGCTTCTTGGTAATACCCTATGGATTTCTTAGTAATTCATCCCAAATCCTCAAAACCAGGACACCCAGTAGTACTCGACCGACCTTGGTTGGGCACTGCTGATGCATTTATTAGTTGTCGATCTGGAGAGATGAAAATTTCCAATGGCACTCAAATTCAAAAACTTATCCTTTTTCCCCCCACCCAACCAGTCACTGAAGTTCCTCTCTGGTTGGAGAATCCCTATGGGTAGGAGGATTGTACTCATCCCTTTTTAAGACTTGAACAAGTAAAAGGAGTGCAAGAGAAAACAGAAGAACAAATTTTAATTATATTATTGGTTGATTCATCATGCATTGAATATCCTCAATATTTTCCTAACTATACACATATCTTTAGCTCTGAATTTCAAGAAATATGGCACCCTTCCACCTCTACAGTAGCCACCGTTTCACAAATAGATGAAGGGAAAGAATCATTTTTTTAGGCTGTTGAAATCATTCATGGGAAGTCTTTGTATATCAATGCTAGTTTAGAAACAGATCAACAACACAAGTTGATACATATGATTCAAGGGCAATCTAGTGCTTTTGCATGGGATTAATATGACATGAAATAAATCCACCCAGACACCTGTATGCATCATATTTACACTAACGATCAAATCAAACCTATTAGGTATCCCCAAAGAAGAATGAATCCATCCTTGAAAGACGTAGTGAAAGAAGAACTCCAGAAACTCCTACAATCCAATTTCATTTACCTTATATCATATATCAAATGGGTCTCCCCATTAGTTATTGTACCTAAGAAAAATGGGAAATGGAGGATTTGTGTGGACTTTCGAGAATTTAACAAGGCCACCTATAGAAATTACTTTCCCTTTCCTTTCATAGATCAGGTCTTGGACACTTTGTATGGGAAGAGGTATTTTTCTTTCTTGGATGGGTTTAGTAGTTACAATCAAATCCAAATTTCACCAGAAGACCAGGATAAGACCACATTTACCTACCCCTCGAGGACCTATGCCTATATGGTTCTTCCTTTTGGATTATGTAATGCCCCTGCTACCTCTCAAAGGATTGTCTTGGCTATTTTCCCTGATTTGACCCATGATTGTGTGGAAGTATGCACGGATGACTTCACAGTGTATGGGGATGATTTCCAACAGGCATTGGAAAATTTATAGAAAGTATTGGTTAGGTGTAAAGAGACCAACCTTTCACTCAATCATGAAAAATATAGAATGTTGCTCACTGAAGGAATTGTTCTATGTCACCACATCTCTGGTATAGGAATAAGAGTATACCCTACCAAGATTGACATTATTTCCCAAATCAAGATCCCTAGCTCCCAGAAGGAGGTCAGAAGTTTCTTAGGGCATGTTGGTTATTATAGGAGGTGCATTCAAAAATTTACAAACCTAGCTGCCCCCCTATTCAAATTGTTGACAAAAGATGTTGAATTTTGTTGGAATGAACAATGCCAGATCTCCTTTGAAATCTTGAAAATAAAGTTGTCAAGTGACCCTATTTTGAGAGGACCAAACTGGTCTCTTCCTTTCCATATTTTCACAGATGCCTCGGATACTTCTTTGGGGGATGTAATAGGACAAAGGGAAGGACAGATTCCTTATGCTATATACTTTGTCAGCAAGAATCTCTCACCTACCGAGGTAAATTACATTGTCACGGAAAATGATTTTTTGTCAGTAGTACACGCCATCAACAATTTTAGACACTATATAACAGGATATGAAGTCTTTGTCCATACTGATCATTCAACCATCATATTTTTAATGAAAAAGTATGTTACAAATGCTAGAGTAACTAGATGGTTGTTATTAGTACAAGAATTCAATATCACCATCATTGATAGACATGGAAGAAACAACTTAGTTGATGATTTCTTGTCTAGACTTATTCATACAAGTGACAATACTCCAGTAGATGATGATTTTCCGGATGAGAATCTATTTGATATTTCTACTTACATGCCTTGGTATGTAGATGTAGCCAACTATATTGTAATAGGAAAGCCACCTCAAAGTATTTCCTCCAGAGAGAAATAAAGAATTGTCCAGCTGAGTGCCAATTATATGTGGCATGATGATTTCTTATATCGAATTGGACCTGACTTGGTGATCAGAAGATGTGTTCGGGAGGACGAGATGCAGGATGTTTTTAGAGCCTATCATGATGGCCCATGTGGATGCCCTTTTGCTGACAAAAGGACAACATACAAGATTCTACAGTCTAGCTATTATTGGCCAACCATTTTTAAAGATGCAAAGAAATATGTGGCCAATTGTGATGATTGCCAAAGAATGGGAAAACCTACTACAGTCGATGAAATGCCTCTCCAATACCAAGTAGTGATCGAACCCTTTGAAAAATGGGCTTTATGTTTTGTAGGACCTATCAACCACATGTCTCGTAGGAAAAAGTACATCTTACTCTGCACAGATTATGTAACGAAGTGAGTAGAAGCCAAGGCTTTGTATTCAACCAATGAACAATCTGTTGTAGACTTTCTCTTTGAAGAAATTTTCACTCGTTTCGGTGTACCTCGGGAAATAGTCACTAACCAAGGAACAAAATTCACCTCAAATTTGGTCAAGTCTCTTACTAAACAGTACAAGATCAAACACATAAAATCTTCTCCCTATCACCCCGAAGCAAATGACCAAGTGGAATCAACCAACAAGGTGATAGAGGCTATCCTCACCAAAACTATCCAGTTGCATCACAAATACTGGGCTGATAGGTTGCCTAAGGCCTTATGGGCCTATAGGATAGCTTGGAGAAATACAACATGCCATACAACTTATGTGTTGGTTTATAGGAAGCAGGTACTACTTCCCATAGAGTTTCAAGTAAAAACCTTCAGAACTACCATACAATTAGGGATGGATCTGAACGAAGCTAAAAAATAGAGGCTACTACAATTAAATGAGCTTGATGAGATAAGACAGGATGCTCTACAAATAACCACCCTTATACAAGAGCAAAGGACCAAATGGCATGACAAGTACATAAAAAATAAGTCCTTTCAATCGGGTGATTGGGCCCTCCTATATGATAGTATATTCAAAAATTTTAAAGGTAAATTGTCTACTAGATGGTTGGGGCCCTATGTGGTTGATACAGTTTATGGAAATGGTTCAATAAGGATAAAAACCATTGATGATAATCAGACTCCCTTTGTCGTAAATGGGCATCGACTGAAGGTTTATCGTAAGACTCTATCAAAAGAGGATTTTGTCAAAAATGTTCTTCAGAGTTCTAAAATGCAACTGGTAAGAAAGAGGGTCTCTCTTCCTGCTGACCTACCATAGTGAGTTTAATTACATAAATTAATTTAGCTATGTACATAAGTGTGTCATTAGATATAACTTGTCTTTTATTTTTCTAATATAACTAACAAAAATAAAAAGTTGGTTGTGTTCTCATGTAGATAAATGAATAAGGAGGACATTTACCAAAAGGAGT
The DNA here is from genome assembly GCA_009831015.1 of Picea engelmannii. NCBI lineage: Eukaryota > Viridiplantae > Streptophyta > Pinopsida > Pinales > Pinaceae > Picea > Picea engelmannii. The sequence goes on from ML826777.1 coordinate 55,741, forward strand.
CTTCTTTAAGTTTTTCAGACTCTTTAAAAATGAAAACACCAGTGATCAGAAACTGGCCTGGGTTCGAGAAAAATCCACGGGACAATATATAGATTTTTCTTTAAGTTTTTCAGACTCTTTAAAATTGAAAACACCAGTGAGCAGGAACTGGCACGGGCTCGAGAAAAATCCTCGGGACGGTATAAAGAGTTTTCTTTAAGTTTTTCAGACTCTTTAAAATTGAGAATACCGGTGAGCATTAACTAATCTGGGCTCGATAAAAATCCACAGAAAAGTAATAGTTAGGATTATTATTATTTTTGTAATAAAAAGGAAATGCCAACAGGAGCAGTGATCAGCCTGGTTCCAAAAGAGGAGGGTTCTAAAAATCTCAAACAACTAGTCATCCAATTCCTGAATACCCTCTTGTCACAGAACTTGGAGTCCAACCACCAAATTCCTTTTGAATTATTCTAATGCAAACTTAGAATTCCTAAGTGTTGGTATTTTTTCCGTCTACATGGTTTTTCAGTTGAATCAGATCATAGAACACGAGCTACTTCTACAAGGCACTGCCACCAGATACTATGTCAAAATATCTTCAAGCACCAAAATACAATGTTCACTTCTGTGCTTATCCGGTACCAATGATCACCTCTATGTTTATCTGGTACCAATGGTCATTGATGCGCTATTTCGGTACTCAACCATCTGATTGTGCTCATCTGGTATTGGACCACATCTGGTACTAAAAAAGGGACCTTGTGTTATTCTGGTACTGACCATAACTCTTCATTCAGGTGATCTGGTACTCAGGTGATACAGTATTGGTAATAAGGTGACTGGTAGCTCTAATCATATTTCCAAGTTGTTGCTCAATTTTAGTACTAGAACATACAGATTCAACATTTTTTCATTTTATTAAAAAAATTAGATTGAATATGCATTAAACATATGGCTACTCTCGAATCATGACACACTCCCTACCACAAACTTATGTAAAATCCTCGTCTACATTTACGTATGAAGAAAATGTCCCTATTTTCTGAAATGTTGAGAGTATGAGGTCATTGTCTCCCTCACAAGGTCAAATTCATGCCTTTATGTCTATCCAGTAAATAAACATCACAATCCCATGATTCACTAATGTTCCATATGAATGACTCAAGCCACATATTTATGCATATCAAACAATGATTCTGATGATGTCAACCAATGTCACACTCACGAATCCCGATCATAACAACCACGTCCCTTGTCATCATTATCTAACACTCCCGTGAATATGGTCTAATGACAAGTCTATAATTCGTTAGTGGATTCGACTTGCCTTACCATGTCATCATTACCATCGACATGACCGTTGTAAACCAAATATCCATTTATAAATTCTCCTCTGGATGGCTTTGCCATCCAGATGAGCGTTATTTACCATTTACTATCACACCACCTACAGTCACATTGTGATCATGTGCCCTCATATCTTTGCATATTTTTCCCCGTTCGGTACTCCATCACAATTTGTGTCTATCCATTTCTCCATCACAGTCTGCGTCTATCTAGTACTCAACCCTCGATCCTCTGTATGTGCCTCATACACACTAAAGAATCAATTTAAGCTAGCATGGGGGTCGACAGGCATGAGCCCATATTTTAATTATATAGGGAAACAACAGAATATCAAGCTTGCAAAGAAAAATATGAACAGGTTGGTTGGGTGCCATTTTTGGAAAATTTTAAAGGCGATCATGAAGGAGTCTCTCTTGCTTTTGAGCAGACATATGATGGAGAAAATGTGTAGTTTGGAGAAATTAAGTTGACAATTACGAAGGCCACCATAGCAGAAGCTACGGGCCTCCCTGTTGCTGGAGAAAAATACTTCAAGAGGGTGATCGTCGATAGGAAGCTTTATCAGAAATTCCTCAAGCCAGAACATCAAGACCCCGATTGGACTAAGGGCATCCCTCAAAGCTACATCAAAGAGGAATATTGGACAATGCTCATGAGTTTGCAAATATTTCTCACCTGCGAAGGAAGGTATGCAGTAACCTTCATTTATCATTTGAAACTTTTATCACATTTTGAGGGAGGGCCAGAAATAAATTTTCCTCACTTCCTATGTGTAATGTCCCCAAGGCTGAGCCCAGTGGTAAATCTTGTTTACGAAATGAGTTGTAAAAATGTCTTATAGGCTGGTGAGCCAAGTTTGTATAAGTCGGTGGGCTTATGTGATTGTTAGGCCAGAGATCCTAAGGGTTGGAGGCCAAGGGCCTGATTTTGTACCTTTATGTATACAAAACATTAATAAAATATAAACACCGCCGCATGTAGACCGACCATGATGAATGAGTGATGGGGGACTGAGATTCCACAGGGTGGGAAAGGAATTAGGGGATGGAAGGTGGGAAAAGGGGCTAAGCCTTGGGGAATAATAATAAAATATTATTCCAAAGAACATGTGCATTTTATGTTTTTATTTTATCCTAAGTTCCTGGCAAGGGGAAAACGTGCAAAGGGGATGCATGTTGATGGAAGGAATGTAGTTCCAAGGGTGACAAGTGTCAACTGTGGTGCATGCAAATAAAATGGCTGAGATGAGCCATGAGAAGGGTCCCTCCTCCATTCCACCCGATTTTCTAAGCGTGTACGGAGATCTGAACAGTACGACGGACCCAACCTTTGCAATAATACCTCGTGCGTTCCTGAGAGCTGGGAAAGCCTGTGTTTGTTTTTGAAAATCCGTGTACACCCTCTGTTTCTGAGAGTCGAGAAGCCTGTGTTCATTTTTGAAAAGTCGGTTTCACCCTCTCTGTTCTGATTTGTGGAGTCTGTGTCGATCCCTACGGGAATTGCTTGTCTCACAATCCCGAAAACCATCACCGTGAGACCTTGCCATCATTGTTGAGCCTGTTTGGGAAGCCCGTGTCTGTATTCCCGATTGGTTGTGGTGGCCACGTAGAGATGGACTGCGCGTAGCTTGATGGACAGTGCAAGTTGTGATTGAGCCTGTGTATGACCTCTCTCCAGGTGAGGGAGGTGACTATTGTTGGAAGAGGCAGGTTGTCAGGCCTGTGAGAAACTCTCTCCAGGTGAGAGAGTTTGTTGAGAAGTGGTTTCCTCCAGAGAGTGTCCAACACCAACTTCGGGCTCTGAGACTTCCTGATCCGACCTGTTGTCAAGACACAAAGAGGGAGGTGTAGCACCGATGGATAGTGCTTGTGAAGGTGTATACTCCCGGGCAGAATAGGCATGTGGGGAATGAGAGTCTGGAAGTAGTGGGAATAAGATGGCATCCTAGAAAGAATCCTTCCAGTCTTTTTGTGTTGTTTTCCCTGTAAACTCAACCTAGCCTAGGATTCCTTTCCTTGGGGTGGAGCTTAGTCCCAGCTCGGGGGTGACCCACTGCTGAGATGATGAGCAGTGTGGTCTAAGTCTGGGAGGTTCGTGGAAGGCCTACACGTGGTTGGTGGAATCGCTAAGGTTTTCAAAGATAATTATCAGGTGATGTTTTATTCATAATTCTGCATCTCTGTGTAATTATAACTATCATGTATTTTGATGTGCATATCAATTTAATGTTAATGTTATTGATTGTATATTATAGCAGTAAATAATATGTTTACTCTGAGCTTAAATGTATTTCTTTTCTTAAATTCATGTGGATTATATAATGCCTGTATGAGATATGTAAAAGGTGTGTTACAGATTGGTATCTGACAGCAATAAAAGCCTTGGTAACAGAAAAAGAGCCTTACAATTTGGTATCAGAGCCTACAGTTTCGACACTGAGCCTAGATGGGCTAGTTGAGTGGTCTTTGGACTGAGGGTGAGAGGAGAAATTGTGTCTGGAGGACCAATTTAGGACCCTGGTATGGTCTGGAGTGTTAAGGAGTTACTTGACCATGTTACAAAGCTTAGGAGGTTTAGCAGTATTTTAGAATCTGCGGCCGGTGTGGTATATGGCCACCGGGAGAGAGAGAGAGAGTTCAACGCATGAGGTGTTGGAGCCGTAGGATCTATTCGGGAGGAAAGGAGAACCCTCACGACCGTCAGATCTAGAGAACGTGTGCAGGTCTTAAAACCCTTCTGAGTTGCACAGGAACGTGGAAATCACGGTACGCAAAATCCTGAAACAATCTACACCATAGATCGTAGGAGAGGAACTTGACTGTTGGATCAAGTAGATTAATAGACCGTAATCTCATTAAGCGATGGGAAAATTTGGGTGGCCAGAATTTATGTGCCCAAATCTACGACCAGGGTACCATTCCGGACCCCCATCGTCGTTCTACCTTTAACAAGGGAGGGGGGGGGGGGTTCGGAATGGGCGACTTTGTATGGGTCCCCCGAAACGCCAAAAGGATCTGTGTCATAGATCTAAGAGAAGTTTAACCGTTGGATTTCACTTCGAATGGACGGGAACACATGGGTGTGTACCACGTGCTAGTGGTTTGAGAAGAAAACTGAAAGTGGTGGGACACGATGACATCATCGAGGGTGACGTGGACCCTCCTGAACGTGCCCCACACCACCGTGGTGAAGGGCGACAACTGTGTTGTGGGCCCGGAGAATAAAGTAAATCGGAATTTTGGATTTCGGGGATTATAGTGACAAGGAGTTGGAAGTCACTGCATAGTGAACTCCCGAGTACCAAAAAACCGAAGTCCTGAAACCCGAAGTCCCGAAGCCATCGGAGACTGAAGAACCGTAACAGGTTTTAAGGGTGATAGCTGTGTTGTGGGTCTGGAGAGAAAGGAAACTAAAATTTCAGATTTCGGGGATTGTAGCGATAGAAGGTTAGGAATCACTGCATAAGTGAACTCCCGGGTACTGAAAACTCGAAGTCCCGAAGTCCCGAAATTTGTAGAGTCGAACAAGAGCTCAGAAAACTTATTTGAATCAAAACGTTTTTTCTTGTTCACATTGGATTATGAATGTTGTAAGTTTTCCTAAAGGTTTAAGGGCCTGACAAACTTCAAATTGATTTCACATTGCATGTACAGAGTTCAACAAGTGTCAGGACACCAAGTAATTGACGTCGAGTATAGAAATGGAAGAGGTGCGGATTTCCTCCATTTCAGAGGATGAAAGAGAAGGAAGAGATTTCAACCTGGGAGTCGAAGGATCAAACTCCAATGGGAATGGAAGAGAATTAAACAAGGAAGGGCACATAATGAAAATCATTGAAGGATTGCAAAGAGATGCCCAGGCACACCGAGCTGATAGCCAAAATCTCATGAAAGTCAGGGATCGGCAGGGTGAATTCAACTTTAAAATGTTGAAGAGCCTGGAAAGAATAGAAAGGAAATTGGAGAAGGGGAGTGACTCAAGAAAGAAAGAGAGTCGCAGGACTCCTGAGAGGAGAATAAGATCGAGGAGCGGTAGCAGAAATCATCATCGCTCCCTAAACCATTCTAGTAAGGAAGCACACAGTAGTTCAAGCCCATCTCCTACCAGAAAGCATAGGAGATTTGGGGTGGATGAATTGAAAGGGGAGATGAACAAGATCAAGCCTCCAACGTATGATGGTGAACATAAGAAGGAGGAAGATGTCGAAACATGGTTGTTGGGCATGAGGAAATATTTCCAACTGCAGAATTATTCCTCTCATGCAGAAGGAAGAATTGCGATGTATCAATTGAAAGGAAAAGAATACATGTGGTGGGATCAGTTTGTGCAGGTGCAACACATTAGTGAGAAAGATATCACTTGGAAGGAGTTCAAGAGGTATTTTGAGAATAAATACCTGACTAAAAGATATTATGACAGAAAGATCAAGGAGTTCTTCGAACTCAAGCTAGGCAGCATGACCATTAATGAATACGAACGAAGTTTCTTGGAACTAATGAAGTATGTTTCATTCATCAAAGATGAGGCTGTCAAGATTTAGAGGTATCTGAGTGGACTGCCACTTGCCATTGGTGACAAGATTCAGTATGATGATCCTAAGACTATGGAAGAAACCATAAGAAGGGATAAATGCTTATTTGAACAACAAAGAGAAAAGCCTACCATTCGGAAGGCTTGGAATGATTAGAGGAAGTTTAAGAAGGAACAGAGGTAGAAGGGAAACAAACCTCCCTTTTTCAGAAATAATCCTCAAGGACATCCATCGTTTAGAGAGCCAAGAATGGTTAAAGTGGGAGAACAAAGGTAGAGACATATGCCCATTTAGTTTTGGGGCTATAAAGGGGACCACAAATACAGAGATTGTCCCCATAAAAATGGCAAAGCAAGAGTTGTCCATACTGTTCAACAAGCTAAAACAGTGGAGGACATGGGCAGCATGATGTCAAGGATCTACGCAGCCCTAGACAACAAGCAAGCAGAATTTCAATCGCACATGATTGAAGTGGAAGGTATGATTAACAACCAACCACTTATTATTTTAATTGATCTAGGGGATAGCCATAGTTATGTAGATCCTAGGGTGGTGGAAATTTTGCGTTTATCAAGAAGAAAACATGAAAAGTCTTGTCTAGTGCAGTTGGCCACAGGAACCAAAAGGAAGGTCATTGAATTGGTTAAGTCATGTTCAGTGGACATGAAAGGATTTAGCACTAAGGCTGAATTGAATATTCTACCTTTAGGCTCTTACGACTGCTTAATTGGGATGGACTGGTTGGACCAACACCATGCCCTTCTGGACTGTCGTAACAAGAAGTTCACATGCCTGGATGAAGAAGGAAATCAGAAAATAGTCCAAGGAATTCCTAGAGCCGTGGTTGTTAGAGAAATCTCAGCCATACAGCTGAAGAAGTGTTACAGGAAAGGCTATCAATTATTTGCATCACATGTGGGAGAGGCATCTAGAGATGTAGTCTTGAATATTGAAGACCATGAGGTACTCACAGAGTTCAAGGACATATTTCAAGAGGTACATGGACTACCTCCGAAGAGAGACATCGATTTTTCTATAAATTTAATGCCAAGAGCAGCTCCAGTTTCGAAAGCTCCTTATAGAATGAGTACGCCAGAGCTGAAAAAGTTGCAATTGCAGCTTGAAGAGATTGTAAAGAAGGGGTACATTCACCCCA
>ML826777.1:62856-75186 GCA_009831015.1 Picea engelmannii
ATGATTATTTCAAGTTAAGGTTGTTGACTAATCCAAAACTAGTCATGGTTGAGACAAGCAGTTGATGAGTTGGCACATACATGAGGTGTATAGTTGATCATGTTGGTACATATTGATGATTCATTGTTGATGAGTGGTTGAAACATGATTGGTATATACTTGGTACATGGTTGTATGCACTTTTTTATGGTACAGGTTGATTACAGGTTGTTTGGCATAGGTTGGTGCATGGTTGATGCTCTTGTTTATGGTACAGATTGATATATGTTGAGGATTGTTGCCTCATATTAGTTGGTGTTGATAATGCAAGCTGAGTCTTGCATATAGAGCTGGTTCTCTTGTAGAGTTGTACTCTATTCAGTTGTTGCTGATAAACCCCAAGGATTGTAGTTCGTAATAAAAAGAAAATTATACATACATCTTGTGTTCTTTGTGTTCATTGTGGTGATGACTTGTTGATGATATATTGTTGATATATGTTTCTGATATGTGCTCACATATAACTGGTTATAAATGACAACAATGGGTAATGAATAAATGTTGAATGCTAATTGATGATTTTTTGTTCAAGAGGGAAGTTTTGGGAAAAAGAGCCCCACACTCATTCACCGCCCCTCTAAGTGTGGTAGGTGTGTCCAACATGAGTTCCCTTATTTACCTGGACCTAAAGCTATATTCAGGGGAGGAAGAGAACCTAAAACATCCTACCCCCCTAAGATACCATGGAGACAACAAAATCCCAATATGTTTGCAGACCGAACTACACAATATCCGCAACAGAAATGGGTACCTCCCATGTATTATCCTCAATGGTCACCACAACAGCCACAAATCCAACCTTGAAAACAAGTATGGAGAGAGCCTACATATGGGAATGATACCTTTCAGCTAGAAAAACTTCCCACCTACCCATAATACCCTTAAAATATTTCTCAATTGCTCCCAGGATTTAATCCTCCCACTCTTCTTCCACCTCCACATTTGCAGCAACAACTTGCACTACCTATGAATCCAAATATGCAACAACAAACACAAGTTGTACCTATTCAAAACCCTCCTTGGACTACCTCTATTCCTGCACAACCTATCTCTAATCCGAATAACAGATCTACACAACCTATACAAAACCTTGAATTACAAACCTTCCCCACTTATGTAATAACTCCGGCTCCATTTAATGGAAATGAATTAAGATCAAGGAGGGTTGTAAATAAAACAAATCCTACTGTGGTTATTCAAGAAGAAGAATAAGTAGAGAATCACACAGATCAAGAAGAAGAACAAATGTCTAATCCATTAAATGAAGAAACAAACACCTGTGTACAACAAGAAAATCCTCCTCCCAATTCTCATGCAGCAGAAACACCTCAGAAAACCAACACTCCTCCTTATCCAGAAAGGCTACTTGTGAAGAAATCTAAGGAACCTCTAGGACATAATTTAGAAAGTGAACTTAGAAACATATGTGTGAAGATTCCCCTACTACAGTCCATCCAGGATATACCTATTTATGCTAAAATTGTAACGGAACTTTGCATTGAGAAGCCAAGGAGGAAGAGGAAGGAGCCTTCTGCAATATAGGTGGTTGGACAGTTGTCAGAGTTTATAACAGAAATGTCATCTAAGTACAGTGATCCAGGGAACCCATTGGTAACCATAGAAATTAATGGTGTTGATTTTCCAAACACACCGATTGATCTAGGGGAAACAATATATGTTATCCAAATAAACACTATGAACACATTGCAAATAGGTCACCTAAGACCAACCAAAACTTTGTTGGAGCTTTCAAACAAATCAGTCATCACCCTAGCCGGAAGTTTAGATGATATAACAGTTACCTTGGCTTCTTGGGAATACCCTATGGATTTCTTAGTAATTCATCCCAAATCCTCAAAACCATGACACCCAGTAGTACTCGACCGACCTTGGTTGGGCACCACTGATGCATTTATTAGTTGTCGTTCTGGAGAGATGAAAATTTCCAATGGCACTCAAATTCAAAAACTTATCCTTTTTCCCCCCACCCAACCAGTCACTGAAGTTCCTCTCTGGTTGGAGAATCCCTATGGGTAGGAGGATTGTACTCATCCCTTGTTAAGACTTGAACAAGTAAAAGGAGTGCAAGAGAAAATAAAAGAACAAATTTTAATTATATTATTGGTTGATTCATCATGCATTGAATATCCTCAATATTTTCCTAACTATACACATATCTTTAGCTGTGAATTTCAAGAAATATGGCACCCTTCCACCTCTATAGTAACCACTGTTTCACAAATAGATGAAGGGAAAGAATCATTTTTTTAGGCTGTTGAAATCATTCATGGGAAGTCTTTGTATATCAATGCTAGTTTAGAAACAGATCAACAACAAAAGTTGATACATATGATTCAAGGGCAATCTGGTGCTTTTGCATGGGATTAATATGACATGAAAGAAATCCACCCAGACACCTGTATGCATCATATTTACACTAACGATCAAATCAAATCTATTAGGTATCCCCAAAGAAGAATGAATCCATCCTTGAAAGACGTAGTGAAAGAAGAACTCCAGAAACTCCTACAATCCAATTTCATTTACCTTATATCATATATCAAATGGGTCTCCCCATTAGTTATTGTACCTAAGAAAAATGGGAAATGGAGGATTTGTGTGGACTTTCGAGAATTTAACAAGGCCACCTATAGAAATTACTTTCCCTTTCCTTTCATAGATCAGGTCTTGGACACTTTGTATGGGAAGAGGTATTTTTCTTTCTTGGATGGGTTTAGTAGTTACAATCAAATCCAAATTTCACCAGAAGACCAGGATAAGACCACATTTACCTACCCCTCGAGGACCTATGCCTATATGGTTCTTCCTTTTGGATTATGTAATGCCCCTGCTACCTCTCAAAGGATTGTCTTGGCTATTTTCCCTGATTTGACCCATGATTGTGTGGAAGTATGCACGGATGACTTCACAGTGTATGGGGATGATTTCCAACAGGCATTGGAAAATTTATAGAAAGTATTGGTTAGGTGTAAAGAGACCAACCTTTCACTCAATCATGAAAAATATAGAATGTTGCTCACTGAAGGAATTGTTCTATGTCACCACATCTCTGGTATAGGAATAAGAGTATACCCTACCAAGATTGACATTATTTCCCAAATCAAGATCCCTAGCTCCCAGAAGGAGGTCAGAAGTTTCTTAGGGCATGTTGGTTATTATAGGAGGTGCATTCAAAAATTTACAAACCTAGCTGCCCCCCTATTCAAATTGTTGACAAAAGATGTTGAATTTTGTTGGAATGAACAATGCCAGATCTCCTTTGAAATCTTGAAAATAAAGTTGTCAAGTGACCCTATTTTGAGAGGACCAAACTGGTCTCTTCCTTTCCATATTTTCACAGATGCCTCGGATACTTCTTTGGGGGATGTAATAGGACAAAGGGAAGGACAGATTCCTTATGCTATATACTTTGTCAGCAAGAATCTCTCACCTACCGAGGTAAATTACATTGTCACGGAAAATGATTTTTTGTCAGTAGTACACGCCATCAACAATTTTAGACACTATATAACAGGATATGAAGTCTTTGTCCATACTGATCATTCAACCATCATATTTTTAATGAAAAAGTATGTTACAAATGCTAGAGTAACTAGATGGTTGTTATTAGTACAAGAATTCAATATCACCATCATTGATAGACATGGAAGAAACAACTTAGTTGATGATTTCTTGTCTAGACTTATTCATACAAGTGACAATACTCCAGTAGATGATGATTTTCCGGATGAGAATCTATTTGATATTTCTACTTACATGCCTTGGTATGTAGATGTAGCCAACTATATTGTAATAGGAAAGCCACCTCAAAGTATTTCCTCCAGAGAGAAATAAAGAATTGTCCAGCTGAGTGCCAATTATATGTGGCATGATGATTTCTTATATCGAATTGGACCTGACTTGGTGATCAGAAGATGTGTTCGGGAGGACGAGATGCAGGATGTTTTTAGAGCCTATCATGATGGCCCATGTGGATGCCCTTTTGCTGACAAAAGGACAACATACAAGATTCTACAGTCTAGCTATTATTGGCCAACCATTTTTAAAGATGCAAAGAAATATGTGGCCAATTGTGATGATTGCCAAAGAATGGGAAAACCTACTACAGTCGATGAAATGCCTCTCCAATACCAAGTAGTGATCGAACCCTTTGAAAAATGGGCTTTATGTTTTGTAGGACCTATCAACCACATGTCTCGTAGGAAAAAGTACATCTTACTCTGCACAGATTATGTAACGAAGTGAGTAGAAGCCAAGGCTTTGTATTCAACCAATGAACAATCTGTTGTAGACTTTCTCTTTGAAGAAATTTTCACTCGTTTCGGTGTACCTCGGGAAATAGTCACTAACCAAGGAACAAAATTCACCTCAAATTTGGTCAAGTCTCTTACTAAACAGTACAAGATCAAACACATAAAATCTTCTCCCTATCACCCCGAAGCAAATGACCAAGTGGAATCAACCAACAAGGTGATAGAGGCTATCCTCACCAAAACTATCCAGTTGCATCACAAATACTGGGCTGATAGGTTGCCTAAGGCCTTATGGGCCTATAGGATAGCTTGGAGAAATACAACATGCCATACAACTTATGTGTTGGTTTATAGGAAGCAGGTACTACTTCCCATAGAGTTTCAAGTAAAAACCTTCAGAACTACCATACAATTAGGGATGGATCTGAACGAAGCTAAAAAATAGAGGCTACTACAATTAAATGAGCTTGATGAGATAAGACAGGATGCTCTACAAATAACCACCCTTATACAAGAGCAAAGGACCAAATGGCATGACAAGTACATAAAAAATAAGTCCTTTCAATCGGGTGATTGGGCCCTCCTATATGATAGTATATTCAAAAATTTTAAAGGTAAATTGTCTACTAGATGGTTGGGGCCCTATGTGGTTGATACAGTTTATGGAAATGGTTCAATAAGGATAAAAACCATTGATGATAATCAGACTCCCTTTGTCGTAAATGGGCATCGACTGAAGGTTTATCGTAAGACTCTATCAAAAGAGGATTTTGTCAAAAATGTTCTTCAGAGTTCTAAAATGCAACTGGTAAGAAAGAGGGTCTCTCTTCCTGCTGACCTACCATAGTGAGTTTAATTACATAAATTAATTTAGCTATGTACATAAGTGTGTCATTAGATATAACTTGTCTTTTATTTTTCTAATATAACTAACAAAAATAAAAAGTTGGTTGTGTTCTCATGTAGATAAATGAATAAGGAGGACATTTACCAAAAGGAGTCTTCTTTAAGTTTTTCAGACTCTTTAAAAATGAAAACACCAGTGATCAGAAACTGGCCTGGGTTCGAGAAAAATCCACGGGACAATATATAGATTTTTCTTTAAGTTTTTCAGACTCTTTAAAATTGAAAACACCAGTGAGCAGGAACTGGCACGGGCTCGAGAAAAATCCTCGGGACGGTATAAAGAGTTTTCTTTAAGTTTTTCAGACTCTTTAAAATTGAGAATACCGGTGAGCATTAACTAATCTGGGCTCGATAAAAATCCACAGAAAAGTAATAGTTAGGATTATTATTATTTTTGTAATAAAAAGGAAATGCCAACAGGAGCAGTGATCAGCCTGGTTCCAAAAGAGGAGGGTTCTAAAAATCTCAAACAACTAGTCATCCAATTCCTGAATACCCTCTTGTCACAGAACTTGGAGTCCAACCACCAAATTCCTTTTGAATTATTCTAATGCAAACTTAGAATTCCTAAGTGTTGGTATTTTTTCCGTCTACATGGTTTTTCAGTTGAATCAGATCATAGAACACGAGCTACTTCTACAAGGCACTGCCACCAGATACTATGTCAAAATATCTTCAAGCACCAAAATACAATGTTCACTTCTGTGCTTATCCGGTACCAATGATCACCTCTATGTTTATCTGGTACCAATGGTCATTGATGCGCTATTTCGGTACTCAACCATCTGATTGTGCTCATCTGGTATTGGACCACATCTGGTACTAAAAAAGGGACCTTGTGTTATTCTGGTACTGACCATAACTCTTCATTCAGGTGATCTGGTACTCAGGTGATACAGTATTGGTAATAAGGTGACTGGTAGCTCTAATCATATTTCCAAGTTGTTGCTCAATTTTAGTACTAGAACATACAGATTCAACATTTTTTCATTTTATTAAAAAAATTAGATTGAATATGCATTAAACATATGGCTACTCTCGAATCATGACACACTCCCTACCACAAACTTATGTAAAATCCTCGTCTACATTTACGTATGAAGAAAATGTCCCTATTTTCTGAAATGTTGAGAGTATGAGGTCATTGTCTCCCTCACAAGGTCAAATTCATGCCTTTATGTCTATCCAGTAAATAAACATCACAATCCCATGATTCACTAATGTTCCATATGAATGACTCAAGCCACATATTTATGCATATCAAACAATGATTCTGATGATGTCAACCAATGTCACACTCACGAATCCCGATCATAACAACCACGTCCCTTGTCATCATTATCTAACACTCCCGTGAATATGGTCTAATGACAAGTCTATAATTCGTTAGTGGATTCGACTTGCCTTACCATGTCATCATTACCATCGACATGACCGTTGTAAACCAAATATCCATTTATAAATTCTCCTCTGGATGGCTTTGCCATCCAGATGAGCGTTATTTACCATTTACTATCACACCACCTACAGTCACATTGTGATCATGTGCCCTCATATCTTTGCATATTTTTCCCCGTTCGGTACTCCATCACAATTTGTGTCTATCCATTTCTCCATCACAGTCTGCGTCTATCTAGTACTCAACCCTCGATCCTCTGTATGTGCCTCATACACACTAAAGAATCAATTTAAGCTAGCATGGGGGTCGACAGGCATGAGCCCATATTTTAATTATATAGGGAAACAACAGAATATCAAGCTTGCAAAGAAAAATATGAACAGGTTGGTTGGGTGCCATTTTTGGAAAATTTTAAAGGCGATCATGAAGGAGTCTCTCTTGCTTTTGAGCAGACATATGATGGAGAAAATGTGTAGTTTGGAGAAATTAAGTTGACAATTACGAAGGCCACCATAGCAGAAGCTACGGGCCTCCCTGTTGCTGGAGAAAAATACTTCAAGAGGGTGATCGTCGATAGGAAGCTTTATCAGAAATTCCTCAAGCCAGAACATCAAGACCCCGATTGGACTAAGGGCATCCCTCAAAGCTACATCAAAGAGGAATATTGGACAATGCTCATGAGTTTGCAAATATTTCTCACCTGCGAAGGAAGGTATGCAGTAACCTTCATTTATCATTTGAAACTTTTATCACATTTTGAGGGAGGGCCAGAAATAAATTTTCCTCACTTCCTATGTGTAATGTCCCCAAGGCTGAGCCCAGTGGTAAATCTTGTTTACGAAATGAGTTGTAAAAATGTCTTATAGGCTGGTGAGCCAAGTTTGTATAAGTCGGTGGGCTTATGTGATTGTTAGGCCAGAGATCCTAAGGGTTGGAGGCCAAGGGCCTGATTTTGTACCTTTATGTATACAAAACATTAATAAAATATAAACACCGCCGCATGTAGACCGACCATGATGAATGAGTGATGGGGGACTGAGATTCCACAGGGTGGGAAAGGAATTAGGGGATGGAAGGTGGGAAAAGGGGCTAAGCCTTGGGGAATAATAATAAAATATTATTCCAAAGAACATGTGCATTTTATGTTTTTATTTTATCCTAAGTTCCTGGCAAGGGGAAAACGTGCAAAGGGGATGCATGTTGATGGAAGGAATGTAGTTCCAAGGGTGACAAGTGTCAACTGTGGTGCATGCAAATAAAATGGCTGAGATGAGCCATGAGAAGGGTCCCTCCTCCATTCCACCCGATTTTCTAAGCGTGTACGGAGATCTGAACAGTACGACGGACCCAACCTTTGCAATAATACCTCGTGCGTTCCTGAGAGCTGGGAAAGCCTGTGTTTGTTTTTGAAAATCCGTGTACACCCTCTGTTTCTGAGAGTCGAGAAGCCTGTGTTCATTTTTGAAAAGTCGGTTTCACCCTCTCTGTTCTGATTTGTGGAGTCTGTGTCGATCCCTACGGGAATTGCTTGTCTCACAATCCCGAAAACCATCACCGTGAGACCTTGCCATCATTGTTGAGCCTGTTTGGGAAGCCCGTGTCTGTATTCCCGATTGGTTGTGGTGGCCACGTAGAGATGGACTGCGCGTAGCTTGATGGACAGTGCAAGTTGTGATTGAGCCTGTGTATGACCTCTCTCCAGGTGAGGGAGGTGACTATTGTTGGAAGAGGCAGGTTGTCAGGCCTGTGAGAAACTCTCTCCAGGTGAGAGAGTTTGTTGAGAAGTGGTTTCCTCCAGAGA
The DNA here is from genome assembly GCA_009831015.1 of Picea engelmannii. Taxonomy (NCBI): domain Eukaryota; kingdom Viridiplantae; phylum Streptophyta; class Pinopsida; order Pinales; family Pinaceae; genus Picea; species Picea engelmannii. The sequence continues at coordinate 71,276 of ML826777.1, forward strand.
GTGTCCAACACCAACTTCGGGCTCTGAGACTTCCTGATCCGACCTGTTGTCAAGACACAAAGAGGGAGGTGTAGCACCGATGGATAGTGCTTGTGAAGGTGTATACTCCCGGGCAGAATAGGCATGTGGGGAATGAGAGTCTGGAAGTAGTGGGAATAAGATGGCATCCTAGAAAGAATCCTTCCAGTCTTTTTGTGTTGTTTTCCCTGTAAACTCAACCTAGCCTAGGATTCCTTTCCTTGGGGTGGAGCTTAGTCCCAGCTCGGGGGTGACCCACTGCTGAGATGATGAGCAGTGTGGTCTAAGTCTGGGAGGTTCGTGGAAGGCCTACACGTGGTTGGTGGAATCGCTAAGGTTTTCAAAGATAATTATCAGGTGATGTTTTATTCATAATTCTGCATCTCTGTGTAATTATAACTATCATGTATTTTGATGTGCATATCAATTTAATGTTAATGTTATTGATTGTATATTATAGCAGTAAATAATATGTTTACTCTGAGCTTAAATGTATTTCTTTTCTTAAATTCATGTGGATTATATAATGCCTGTATGAGATATGTAAAAGGTGTGTTACAGATTGGTATCTGACAGCAATAAAAGCCTTGGTAACAGAAAAAGAGCCTTACAATTTGGTATCAGAGCCTACAGTTTCGACACTGAGCCTAGATGGGCTAGTTGAGTGGTCTTTGGACTGAGGGTGAGAGGAGAAATTGTGTCTGGAGGACCAATTTAGGACCCTGGTATGGTCTGGAGTGTTAAGGAGTTACTTGACCATGTTACAAAGCTTAGGAGGTTTAGCAGTATTTTAGAATCTGCGGCCGGTGTGGTATATGGCCACCGGGAGAGAGAGAGAGAGTTCAACGCATGAGGTGTTGGAGCCGTAGGATCTATTCGGGAGGAAAGGAGAACCCTCACGACCGTCAGATCTAGAGAACGTGTGCAGGTCTTAAAACCCTTCTGAGTTGCACAGGAACGTGGAAATCACGGTACGCAAAATCCTGAAACAATCTACACCATAGATCGTAGGAGAGGAACTTGACTGTTGGATCAAGTAGATTAATAGACCGTAATCTCATTAAGCGATGGGAAAATTTGGGTGGCCAGAATTTATGTGCCCAAATCTACGACCAGGGTACCATTCCGGACCCCCATCGTCGTTCTACCTTTAACAAGGGAGGGGGGGGGGGGTTCGGAATGGGCGACTTTGTATGGGTCCCCCGAAACGCCAAAAGGATCTGTGTCATAGATCTAAGAGAAGTTTAACCGTTGGATTTCACTTCGAATGGACGGGAACACATGGGTGTGTACCACGTGCTAGTGGTTTGAGAAGAAAACTGAAAGTGGTGGGACACGATGACATCATCGAGGGTGACGTGGACCCTCCTGAACGTGCCCCACACCACCGTGGTGAAGGGCGACAACTGTGTTGTGGGCCCGGAGAATAAAGTAAATCGGAATTTTGGATTTCGGGGATTATAGTGACAAGGAGTTGGAAGTCACTGCATAGTGAACTCCCGAGTACCAAAAAACCGAAGTCCTGAAACCCGAAGTCCCGAAGCCATCGGAGACTGAAGAACCGTAACAGGTTTTAAGGGTGATAGCTGTGTTGTGGGTCTGGAGAGAAAGGAAACTAAAATTTCAGATTTCGGGGATTGTAGCGATAGAAGGTTAGGAATCACTGCATAAGTGAACTCCCGGGTACTGAAAACTCGAAGTCCCGAAGTCCCGAAATTTGTAGAGTCGAACAAGAGCTCAGAAAACTTATTTGAATCAAAACGTTTTTTCTTGTTCACATTGGATTATGAATGTTGTAAGTTTTCCTAAAGGTTTAAGGGCCTGACAAACTTCAAATTGATTTCACATTGCATGTACAGAGTTCAACAAGTGTCAGGACACCAAGTAATTGACGTCGAGTATAGAAATGGAAGAGGTGCGGATTTCCTCCATTTCAGAGGATGAAAGAGAAGGAAGAGATTTCAACCTGGGAGTCGAAGGATCAAACTCCAATGGGAATGGAAGAGAATTAAACAAGGAAGGGCACATAATGAAAATCATTGAAGGATTGCAAAGAGATGCCCAGGCACACCGAGCTGATAGCCAAAATCTCATGAAAGTCAGGGATCGGCAGGGTGAATTCAACTTTAAAATGTTGAAGAGCCTGGAAAGAATAGAAAGGAAATTGGAGAAGGGGAGTGACTCAAGAAAGAAAGAGAGTCGCAGGACTCCTGAGAGGAGAATAAGATCGAGGAGCGGTAGCAGAAATCATCATCGCTCCCTAAACCATTCTAGTAAGGAAGCACACAGTAGTTCAAGCCCATCTCCTACCAGAAAGCATAGGAGATTTGGGGTGGATGAATTGAAAGGGGAGATGAACAAGATCAAGCCTCCAACGTATGATGGTGAACATAAGAAGGAGGAAGATGTCGAAACATGGTTGTTGGGCATGAGGAAATATTTCCAACTGCAGAATTATTCCTCTCATGCAGAAGGAAGAATTGCGATGTATCAATTGAAAGGAAAAGAATACATGTGGTGGGATCAGTTTGTGCAGGTGCAACACATTAGTGAGAAAGATATCACTTGGAAGGAGTTCAAGAGGTATTTTGAGAATAAATACCTGACTAAAAGATATTATGACAGAAAGATCAAGGAGTTCTTCGAACTCAAGCTAGGCAGCATGACCATTAATGAATACGAACGAAGTTTCTTGGAACTAATGAAGTATGTTTCATTCATCAAAGATGAGGCTGTCAAGATTTAGAGGTATCTGAGTGGACTGCCACTTGCCATTGGTGACAAGATTCAGTATGATGATCCTAAGACTATGGAAGAAACCATAAGAAGGGATAAATGCTTATTTGAACAACAAAGAGAAAAGCCTACCATTCGGAAGGCTTGGAATGATTAGAGGAAGTTTAAGAAGGAACAGAGGTAGAAGGGAAACAAACCTCCCTTTTTCAGAAATAATCCTCAAGGACATCCATCGTTTAGAGAGCCAAGAATGGTTAAAGTGGGAGAACAAAGGTAGAGACATATGCCCATTTAGTTTTGGGGCTATAAAGGGGACCACAAATACAGAGATTGTCCCCATAAAAATGGCAAAGCAAGAGTTGTCCATACTGTTCAACAAGCTAAAACAGTGGAGGACATGGGCAGCATGATGTCAAGGATCTACGCAGCCCTAGACAACAAGCAAGCAGAATTTCAATCGCACATGATTGAAGTGGAAGGTATGATTAACAACCAACCACTTATTATTTTAATTGATCTAGGGGATAGCCATAGTTATGTAGATCCTAGGGTGGTGGAAATTTTGCGTTTATCAAGAAGAAAACATGAAAAGTCTTGTCTAGTGCAGTTGGCCACAGGAACCAAAAGGAAGGTCATTGAATTGGTTAAGTCATGTTCAGTGGACATGAAAGGATTTAGCACTAAGGCTGAATTGAATATTCTACCTTTAGGCTCTTACGACTGCTTAATTGGGATGGACTGGTTGGACCAACACCATGCCCTTCTGGACTGTCGTAACAAGAAGTTCACATGCCTGGATGAAGAAGGAAATCAGAAAATAGTCCAAGGAATTCCTAGAGCCGTGGTTGTTAGAGAAATCTCAGCCATACAGCTGAAGAAGTGTTACAGGAAAGGCTATCAATTATTTGCATCACATGTGGGAGAGGCATCTAGAGATGTAGTCTTGAATATTGAAGACCATGAGGTACTCACAGAGTTCAAGGACATATTTCAAGAGGTACATGGACTACCTCCGAAGAGAGACATCGATTTTTCTATAAATTTAATGCCAAGAGCAGCTCCAGTTTCGAAAGCTCCTTATAGAATGAGTACGCCAGAGCTGAAAAAGTTGCAATTGCAGCTTGAAGAGATTGTAAAGAAGGGGTACATTCACCCCA
>ML826779.1:31385-50170 GCA_009831015.1 Picea engelmannii
AACTGATTGCTCTCCTTACAATGAAAGATGAAAGTGTGGGTGAAAGAACTCCAAGCTTATCCACTCTAGTGAGAGATGGAAAGCCTATGAAATGGTGTTGATTATGTCTATTACCAAAGAATGAGTCTCTAGCAATCTCAACATCATAACAATACAAAGAATTCCTTTAGAAAATGGTGGTCATTCATGGCTTTTTATAGCCAAGCATTGAGTCATTATGTGACCTCTTTTGAATGTGAAAAGGGGCTCTTTAGGGCACATTTAGGTCTTTGACCAGCCCCCCTACGCGGATTGAGCTCGGATTTGGTGTCAAATCGACTTGGGAGCTGATCCATTAGTGGTTGGGAGGCCGACCAATTTCATAAATGCGTCGTTTAGCAGGCGCACAGGTTTTTCGCCCAACAGCCGCACCTTGTGCGCGCATGCGCGCCTTATACAATGTTGTTACGCGTGCGCCCATGTTCTGTAAAGCGCCTTTAAATTTTTGATCATTTGTATAGTTTTTTGACCCTTTTTCAATGCTGAGGATTTAATCATGTGCCATGAATGACTCCAGTCCTGTGTTGACGATGCAGAGTTCTTGTCGCCCTGTGCGGACGAAATTTCAGTGATAACAAGGAGGACGTTCCACCAGAGGCAGCTTGGCAAAGCCTTACTCAGGGGGGTTGTGCCCTTTCCACTAGGACGTTGAGCTTGGAAGGCCCATGACGTCACCCAAGACATTCATGACGTCATCCAGTGCTTGTGGAGGTTTTGGGAGGCAGTTGTGGCACATGTGGCATGTTCCTGAGGCCCAAGAAGGCCTAATGTTTTGCCCAAGGAGGCCAACGTTGCCCTAAAAGGGGCTAACGTCACCCTAAAAGGGCATGACGTCTTCATTTATGCTTGATTTAGGGTTTTATCATAACATTTAATATAAAAACAATATTATTATGTGTTTTTTGCCTTGTCGACCTTTTGTGACCTAAAATTAAATTAAGGTCATTGCTATTGTATAAATAGAGAGCTAAAACTCTCTTTTTCTCATCATCTTTCACTCACACTTGTGTGAGGTCTAAAATTTGCGGCCTTCATTAGGGTTTTGGCTGAAATTACGGTGCACTTGTTGAAGGAGGCTTATTTTTGGTGATTTTTGGCATTTTTCTTGGTGGAAGGTTTATAACTAGGGTTTGGCTTGATGAGTACTTGGTAAATGTAAGTGAATTTCTTCAATCCTTCCCTTACTTGAATGGTTATAGTGTTTTAATTACATTTTGTTAATGAAATTGTTGGAATAAACCCTAGGAAATAAGCACATGTTGGTGTCCTTATTTTAATTCCCTACTAGATTGTGCCAAGGAGCCCTTTTTTTGCTGGAGACATTGCTAGGGCCTTGTCATTACAACACCCTATCTCTTGTGCTTCATCCTAGCCAATTTTACATTGTCATTGAGCTAAAGGAGGAAAATGTGCTAAGGCATAGGATTGCCTACACCTTAGTAAGTTGTTTTACCCTAGGGCTTGATGGTTGAAGCCTTGGCTTATCAACACTTCACCATAAAATTCCTCTTGTCTTTGGCCACACTATTATCATATTGTTCCTTCAACTCTTGCCGCTACTTTTGACTCCATTTTCCCTATGAATGCACTAGTCTAAGGCCTCTTACTTGAGTATTTTGACCACAACCTCCAAATCTTTGAACAATTACTAACACACTCTAACCCTATCTTAGATTTGACTTGCTAACCCTATTGTTGCTATTATCTATTTGAGTTATATAGTCATACTTTGCAACAAATTAATGTTTCTTCAAGCAATTGAAAGATTGGTTAATGCATGGTAGTCTTTGTTTCTAATGAATGTTGATATTGTGACATTGATGATTAATCATTTTTCTCATTTTGAAGCTTATTTAAAAGCATTTATTGTGAAGTAACGTATTGTGATTATTGCTGCTACACATCATTGATTGCTTCATCAATATATTTGTCAATTGTTTTATTTGAGAAAGTCTCTTATTATATGAAGTACTAACCAACAAGTGATCTTGCAAATATAGTTTTATGTTGCTTTGTTCCGGGAAGCTACATTTCTCGTTATTATTATATTTATTGGTTGTTTATCCAGACTTTATGATCGGTGGTAACTTGTGAGAGAGAAACTTTTACTTAGCCTTAAAACCTTTGCCTTCTCAAAACCCTAGGTCACCGGGGACGTCTCCTCTGGGCCTACCACCCCAAATAGAAAGAGTCTTCATGTTGAGGTGACAGTGATAGGATAGTCTCATGTTACGTCATTTTGTCTTCATTTACCCTTTCCTTTTCTTCTAAGTACAAATTGTGCAATAACAGGGCCCACATGAATTTTGGTGTTTCACCTTCTAGGGTTAGGTTTTTGGATATCCAGGGTTTTGGCATTCATGAGTAATATGAAAAGGAACTATGGAGCCTCGTTGTTATCCATTCTGCTCAGACGGATGCGCGTAGTAGCCACATATCTCCTCAGAGATAGCTACCACTATTCGAGCCAGTCTCATTCTGCAGTTTTACTGTTTCAGCCTATTTCATTATTTAATAGAAGATATTGTTCACTTGATAATTTTGTTTTTCTTCCCATCTCTGTGTTTATTTTATTTAGTCTGTTAATCAGTCTATTCTGCTCCTAAATCTGGATCAGTTGTATCAGAGCAGTATGCTCTTCATTTATTCTCCTTCATGCATGTCCCCGACAAGGTCTGGGTACAAGAAGTTGGGACTCGAACCAATCGATGCATTACCAGATCGGTCGTGTCGAGCCCGACAACAACCCATGGGAGACGATAAGAAAGATGATGGAGAAGGAGATCCTATTAAAAAATTTCTAGAGGAAGCCCTCGCATGACAAAGGAACGGAATGATGGACAACTTCGTGCATATCCTTCGATGATTTCCCACTGGAGAAGCGTCTTCATCAAGCAGCCATGCAACCCCCTTCAAGGTACATGTAAATTTTTATATTCAATTATTTGAAGGACTGATAGATGCAGATGTTGTAGATAAATGGTTGAATCTACTTGAAGGATATTTTTCGGTCCGCAATTTTTTCGATATGGAAAAGATCACTTTTTCACTCCTCGAGGTCGTTCCCCATGTTAAAGATTGGTGGGATACTTACTCTGAGCAAAGGGCCGTGAAGGAATCTATTATTTTTGTGGTGGCCCCTACATGGGATTCTTCCTGGGATGCCATTAAAGAATAATATTATCATGTTGGAAGCTACAAGGACCAGTACAGCAGATGGACCACCCTACGTCAAGAAAGGGACCAGACAATACCAGACTTCACCAATATTTTTCCATACCCGACGCACCAAATCGGGTATCAAATATTCTCAGCGTCATCTGGTGCTCAAATACCACGGTTGTTTGCATAGATACATTCAAACAAAAATGGAGTTCCTGGACATCACCTCATTGGACACGTCTTATAGATACATCGTCGAGATTGAGCAGAAATTTAAGCAAAAATGACGATATTTTGGATCTGCAAACCCCTCACAGTCGAAGCAGGGAAAGGGAAACCCCAACCCACACAACAAGGGACCAAGTTGAGATGGTCGTTGTAATATCCCTCGGCCAAACCCAATTGTAAATGTAATATAAGTGTACTTAAGCTGGTGAGTTGTTTTGACATCATTTTGTAATGCACAGACATGGCATATTGCAGGCATGAACTATGCAATAACATGATGTAGTATGCACATTTCTAGATACCATGCGCAGTAGCTAAATTGCGCACAGTATGGAGGACAACAAGCCTTGTGTATATGATATGTGTTTGGGATGCTTATGTTTGGTATTAGGCTGGAACGCCCAGATGTTAAAGGCCAATGCGCCTAGTTTGTATATATCTCATGATTAATATAAAATACATCACTACGCACAGACCGACCACAATAAAAGAGATGGGGGACTGAACTTCGCCAGTTAGGGAAAGGGAGGGCCAAAAAGTGAAGGGAATATTATATTAACATTTCCTAAAGCATAAAGTATGGATAATTATTTTATCCTAAGTTCTAAAGTTGGGGACAAGTGGACCAAAGTAAATTCCGCTATGACAAGTGTCAAGTTGGGGACATGCATTCATATCGTGGGGGGACTTAGCTCATTTGGTCACTTTTCACGGGGAATTCTTACCAATAGCTTGACCATCATTCTTATCATCATTTTCACATTGAGTTTCACGGTGATTCCTTCCATCACTCAGTTATCTAATCAATGATTCCATGACCATTTTCACTCACACAGTCCGTTATCCTTGAGACATCCATTTCACCATATCTGAGCATGTTGCCATAGCCTTTTTCAGTTGGTGTACTTGGTTAGCTTGGAGCGGGATTGAAGAAGTGAGTTGTCAGGCCCATGAGCAATTCTTCGAGCGAGAGAATTGTTGGGGATTGATTCCTGAAGGTGCTAAACTGTAGCTACAGTGCTCTGACACTTCCAATCCGGCCTGTTGTTGAATCCCTAGAAGGGAAGTGGGGCAATCGAGGGACTGTTGAGCAGAGAAGGGGCACACTTCCTTGGGTGGGACAGGCATGTGGGGAATGAGAGGTTGTAGGTTGTTAGTAGAATGAGCACCTGAGATGGAGTGTTTCTTGTTGTCCATGATCCTTAGCCTGGTTAGGAACCCTTTACCCGGGTGGAGATCAGTCCCATCTCGGGGGTGACTCACTGTTGAGAGTGATGAACAGTGTAGTCTAAGGCTGGGAGGTTCGTGGACGGTCTGTACGCAGTTGGTGACAATTTTTCCAAGATAAGTACCAATCGTATGATAAAATGATATGTTACATTGTTATTTACGTGCTTATGTTAAGGTTTATCATATATGTGAGTATAATTGCCTGTATGTTTATGAGTATTTTCCTGTATATGTTGCATATCTATGGTTATTGTTATTTCACTACAAAGTCGTATATTACATAATGTAATTGTGTGTTTATGTTTATATGTAAAGCTTATGCAAGAGTGTTGTATGTATATGTTTAAGTTGCATGCAGTTTGAAGAGAAAATTTATGTGGCATAGCTCGGTTGATTACTGGGTATGTTACCGTATGTTCCACAGTAAGAGAACGAAAGCGTTCCCTGGAGTAGCATGGCCCAGCCTGTTTAAGGCTGGGGATGTTACCAACTGGTGTCATAGCATGAGAGATTGCTCTGGAGTGGTGTCCCCTGGCTTGCGGGTGGTCGAGGGAACGTTACAAATTGGTATCAGAGCTTCAGTTTCAACACTGATCCTGGATGGGCCAGAGGGGTTCAGTTGAAGTGAATATTCACAAAAGAGTAACTTCAATGTGACCAAAATTCAATTCACGGAGCGTCCATGGAAAATGTTGGCATGCTGGCGCGCGCAATAAATTTTGGCACCGCACGGAAAACGTTGGCGTGCAAGTGTGCGCGGTAAATTGTGGTGTCGCATGGAAGATTATTATGTGTGGAAGCATGCGCTGAATTTATCCCTGCACGGTGAGCACGCACATAGTAATGTGCACATGGGGTGCGCAAGTATTGCTTAACACATAAGAGTTTTGTTGGTACGCACATAGTATGAGCATAAGTTGTCTCGCGACAGTGTATTCAAGGGTGCGCACGGATAATTGTGCGCAATGGAACATATTGAACTTTGACATGGTGCAATGCATAGGGAGAAATGCATGTAGAGTATCAGTGTGCGATACCAAAACTGTGCACAGTGGATATTGGCGCACAACGCAAAAGTAGTGTGCGCAAGTTGTCGACGCGACGGAGAAGAAATGCATAGTGGATATAGGTGCACAGAAAATCATTTTACCTTGAGATGTTGCTATGCACGATAAATATAAATGTACAGGTCAAAGTTTAGTGCACGGGAAGTTGCTTGGAAGGCAATGAGTCTGAGTTTAAATTGCATAATATTAGAAGAAAAAGAAACACACAACCGCATCGAAGCATTAATTAAAAAGAATTCTGAGTTTTATATTCCTCTGATTCAGATAAATGAAAGTGAAATATAAGCTTACAAAAAAAGCATACTATAAAAGAAAACAAGATTCATAACACCACCAGATAGAATTTTGTAATAAACAGTCTAAAATCTGCTTATGTATTTATATAATCGTCTTAATCACAAAATTACAAAAGGGGGATGACAACAGTTATCCTATTGTAAAAAGGGTCGTTTAAGAACAGGCCTCTCATCTCTGGTACTCCTTACCTTCGATACCAATTGTTAAAAAAATTACTGAAACATGCTTAATTTTAGTTGAAGATTCACTTTAGCTTAGTGATCTCCTCCTTTAAATAATCTAACCAGACCGGTTGATTCTCTCCAACACTTTCGGCCACTTCAGCCGTGGATTCCTCCTTCTTCTACCTCTTGCTCCTTTTCTTTTTAGTGGTTGGCCTGTTGATGACTAAATCCTTCATAGTGTGATTCAGCCTGACTTCCAACCGCGAGTCTATAGCCGACTCTGTGTGGAATTTAGTCGCTAGTATGTGCACAAGGACTCTTTCCTCCTTATTCACAGGAAATTTTAGCATGTTGCCCGAATAACCAGTCTCACTTGATTTAGCCTTGTTCATGTATCTCAAGTTGTGGATACCGAAATGCTTTTGCAAAGAGCAGAAAGTCAAGCAATTTGGAGATTACTTCAGTTATGGATACGCAGATACCTTCATACTTGAATATTGGTAGTTATAGAATTCCAATTATGAAGCGCAGATGGATTACGTACAAGAGCGTTAGGTTGCCATGCTCAGCTAATCCATTTTGAATGATTAACTTTTGAGTTCATTACATGGTGGCGTTCAGCTAACGTCACATGGTTGCGAAGTACTGAACGAGTGAATCAAGGTGGACTGACTAGCCGTCACCCGCTCAATGAGTGGTGGATTTGACATGTTGAGACACGTGATACCGCATCTTGGCGAAAGTAGTTTCAGAAAACCACCTTCTTGCACAGATGTATCTCTGAAGGCACTATGCATCTGTGTTTTCAAGACTTCGGTCTTATCTAGAATTGTCATGGTGATAACACCAGGAAATCAGGAGAGCTAAATTCTGATGTACAGATTGAACCAAAATGGTGCATATTCTCATGAATTGTTGAATTGTTAGCCTAATAAGTTTTTATGGCTGCAAGTTTTGCAGAATTAACAACAACTAGATCATATCAGACCAGTGTGAAGTCCATAGGAATGGAAGAAGCACAGGGGAATTACAATTAACAAGATGAGAGCAGAGGGGTGGATGTCCATTTGGGCATATAAGGAACGAACTCCAACGGACATGGAGAAGAAAGGAATGAAAACATGAATATGGATGAGACCCTTAAGAATTTGCAGAAGGATGTCCAAAGCCATAAATCTGATAATGAAAGGCTTATGAGAGCCAAAGACCAGCAGGATGACTTCAACATGAAGTTATTGGAGGGCTTGAACAAAATAGAAAAGAAATTGGTTAAGGAGAGTGGCTCAAGTAAATCTGGAAGTCACAAACCTTCAGATGAGAAAAGAAAAGCAAAAAGTGTTAGTAGACATCACCATAATTCCCCAAGGCATTCCAACAAGAGAGCAGGTAACAACTCAAGTCTATCCCCTGTCAAAAGTTATAGGAGGTCTGGGGTGGATGAGCTACGAGGAGAAATGAACAAAATCAAACCTTCTACATTTGATGGTGAGCACAAGAAGGATGAAGATGCATAAACATGGTTGTTGGGCATGAGAAAGTATTTTCAATTGCATAATTATTCTTCTCATGCAGAAGGTAGAATTGCTATCTATCAACTCAAAGGAAAAGCCTCCATGTGGTGGGATCAACTTGTGTAGGTGCAGCACATTGAAGAGAAAAGTGTTACTTGGAGGGAATTCAAGAAGTATTTTGAGAAGAAGTACTTGACTAAGAGATACTATGACAAGAAAATGAAAGAGTTCTTTGAACTCAAGCTTGGAAGTATGACCATAGATGAATATGAGAGAAGGTTTTTGGAACTGCTGAAGTATGTCTCTTTCATCAAGGATGAGACAGTCAAAATTCAAAGGTATTTCAGTGGGTTGCCATCGTTCATCAGTGACAAAATACAGTATGATGATCCCAAGAAATTAGAAGAGACCATAAGGCGAGCTAAATGCCTATATGATCAGCAAAAAGCAAGGCCAGCTTTCCAAAAAGCTTGGGAAGACAATAAGAAATTCAAGATGGATCAGAGGAAGAAGGGAGATAATCCACCATTCTTCAGAAATAATCCACAAGGACAACAAATGTGTAAAGAACCCAAAATGATTGACATAGGGAGTCAAGGGCCAAGGCAGCCACCTATGCAATGTTGGGGTTGTAAAGGGGACCATAGGTTCAGAGATTGTCCTCACAGAGGTGAAAAAGGAAGGGTTGTTCACAATGTACAACAAGCTAAAACAGTGGAGGACATAGGCAGATATGTGCCAAGGATTTATGCAGCCCTGGACAATAAGCAAGCATAGTATCAGTCCCACATGATTGAAGTGGAAAGTATGATCAACAACCAAACCATTGTTATTTTAATTGATTCAGGATCTATTGATTTCTCTATAAATTTGATTCCTGGAGCAGTGTCAGTATCAAAAACTCCTTACATAATGAGTACACCAAAATTGAAGGAGTCACAAATGCAGCTTGAAGAACTTCTGAAGAAGGGGTATATACGCCCAAGCATGTCACCTTGGGGTGCCCCAGTCTTGTTTGTGAGAAAGAAAGATAGAACACTAAGATTGTGCATTGACTTCAGACAGTTGAATAAAGTGACTGTTAAGAACAAGTATCCTCTGCCAAGGATTGATGACCTCCTTGATCAATTGAAGGATGCAAAGATAGATCTCAAATTGAGATACCATCAGGTAAGGATTAAAGAAGAAGATATCAGCAAGACCGCCTTCAAGACAAGGTATGGTCATTATGAGTTCACAGTGGTGCAGTTTGGGTTGTCTAATGCACCAGTTGTTTTCATGTGCTTAATGAATGGTGTTTTCCGAGAGTATTTGGACAAGTTTGTCATTGTCTTTTTGGATGACATTCTTATATATTCCAAGTCACAGGAAGAGCATAAACATCATTTGAGGATGGTGTTGCAAGTATTAAGGGAGCATTAGTTGTATGCCAAATTGAGCAAGTGCTCATTTTATTAGAAACGGATTCATTATTTGGGGCATATCATTTCAAAGGATGGGATAGCAGTGGATCCTGAGAAGATAGAGGCCATTAGAGAATGGTTAGCGTTGAAGAATGTGACAGAGGTGAGATCATTCATGGGTCTTGCAGGCTACTACAGAAGATTTATTGAAGGATTCTCAAAGATTGCACACCCAATCACTTATTTGCAAAGAAAGGGAGTGAATTTTCAGTGGACACTGGATTGCGAGAAGATTTTCCAACATTTGAAACAATTATTGACCAGTGCTCCAATATTAAGGATCGCGGACCCAGATGAAGACTTCATCGTATGCACCGATGCATGTAATGAAGGACTTGGTGGAGTCCTCAGTCAAAATGGGTTTGTCATATGTTATGAATCAAGGAAGTTGAAGGATCATGAAAGGAACTATGCCACTCATGATTTGGAATTGGCAGCCATAGTGCATGCCTTGATGAAATGGAGACACTACCTCACGGGAAAGAGGTTTGAGCTAAGAACGGACCACAATAGTTTGAAATATTTATTTGATCAGCCAAATCTAAATGCTAGGAAAAGCATATGGTTAGAATTTCTAAGCGAATATGACTTTGATATAAATCATATAGAGGGGAAAGAGAATAAAGTGGTTGATGCACTCAGCAGGAAGGTGCATGAATTACATGCCACAGCCATTATCATGTATCAGACTGATATTAAAAGAAAAATTCTGGAGGTTGCAAATGCAGATCTGCAATACAGAGAATTGGTAGCAATGCTACAACATGGTAAGATTCCACAAAAGGTGGATAATTATAATTTGGGAATAGATAGAATACTATTGCGCAAGAAGAGAATTTTTGTTCCAAATGTCTAGGACCTGAAACATATGATTTTGCATGAAATGCATAATGTTCCTTATGTAGGGCACCATGGATATCATAAAACCATGGCAGCAATCAAGAGCCATTACTTTTGGCCAAGTATGAATAGAGAGATCGTTGAATACATCCCTAGATGTATGGAATGCCAGAAAGTTAAAGCTGAGAATAGGCACCCAACAGGGTTGCTGCAAACTTTAACCATTCCTGAATGGAAGTGGGAAGTGGTGACAATGGATTTTATTACGGGATTGCCTAGAACGGGAAAGCTGCATGATTCGATCATGGTGGTGGTGGACAAGCTTACGAAAGCTGCCCATTTTATTCCACTGAAAACTACTCACAAGGCAACAGATGTTGCTGATATTTTTATGAAAGAAGTGGCACGATTGCACGGAATTCCTAAAACAATTGTGTCCGACAGAGACCTGAAATTCACCTCGAATTTCTAGAAAGGATTGTTCAAAGTATTTAGAATGAATCTGAACTTTAGTACAGCTTATCATCCTGAGTCTGATGGACAGACATAGAGGGTGAACAGAGTGATAGAAGATGTACTTAGAATGTATGTGATGGACAAACCATTGAAATAGGAAGACTGCCTACACTTGGTAGAATTCGCTTACAACAATGGGTATCAGGCATCATTGAAGATGAGCCCATTTGAATCACTTTACGGCAGAAAGTGCAATAATCCAGAGAGTTGGGATAATCAAGCTGATAGGATAGTAGTTGGGCCAGAGTTGTTCAAGGAGATGGAGGACCAAATGATAAAAATTAAGCAAAATTTAAAAGCTGCACCAAGTTGGCAGCTAGATTTTGTGGGCCATTTGAAATCCTAGAGAGGATTGGTCTAGTTGCGTATATGATTGCATTGCCTGCATCTATGTCTGTTCATAATGTCTTCCATGTATCATTGCTAAATAAATATATACCTGATGCTAATCATGTTATTGATTGGAATGTGATTGAAGTGGAGAAAGAAGGCGCTTTTCAAGTGCATCCGGTGCGCATTTTGGACCGGAAAGTCAAGCAGCTCCGGAACCGATACATAGGGCTTGTAAAGGTTCAATGGACTTGGTACGGTCTTGAGGACACTACTTCGGAGCATGAGGATGCAATGCGGATAGAATACCCACATCTTTTTGAAGATTTTTGAAAATTTTATTGTATATGGGTGTATGATGCACTGAGGACAGTGCATAAATAAGGGGAGGGGATTGTAATATCCCTCGGTTGAACCCAATTGTAAATGTAATAAAAGTGTACTTAAGCTGGTGAGCTATTTTGACATCATTTTGTAATTCGCATCCCATGGCATAGTGGGCGCATGAACTGCGCAGTAAAATGATGTAGTATGCACATTCTCGGATACAACGCGTAGTAGTTAAATTGCGCGCAGTATGGAGGAAAACAAGCCTCGTCTATATGATATGTGTTATAGATTGGTGACCCAGTTACTATAAGCTGGGATGCTTATGTTTGGTATTAGGTCGGAATGCCTAGATGTTAAAGGCCAATGTGCCTATTTTTTACATATCTCATGATTAATATAAAATACATTGTTGCGCGCAGACCGACCATGATAAAAAAGATGGGGGACTGAACTTCACCAGTTAAGGAAAGGGAGGGCCAAAAAGTCAAGGGAATATTATATTAATATTTCCTAAAGCATAAAGTATGGACAATTATTTTATCCTAAGTTCTAAAGTTAGGGACAAGTGGACCAAAGTAACTTTCGATATGACAAGTGTCAAGTTGGGGACATGCATTCATATCATGGGGGGACTTAGCTCATTTGGTCACTTTTCACGGGAATTCTTACCAGCAGCTTGACCATCATTCTTACCATCATTTTCACGATAAGTTTCACGGTGATTCCTTCCATCACTCAATTATCCAGTCAATGATTCCATGACCATTTTCACTCACGCAGTTCGTTATCCTTGAGACATCCATTTCACCATATTTGAGCCTATTCCCATAGCCTTTTCCAGTTGGTGTACATGGTTAGCTTGGAGCGGGATTGAAGAAGCAGGTTGTCAGGCCCGTGAGCAATTCTCTGAGCGAGAGAATTGCTGGGGATTGATTCCCAAAGGTGCTAAACTGCAGCTACAGTGCTCTGAGACTTCTGGTCCAGCCTGTTGTTGAAGCCCTAGAAGGGAAGTGGGGCAGTCGAGGAAATGTTGAGTAGAGAAGGGGCAGACTTCCTTGGGTAGGACAGGGATGTGGGGAATGATATTTTGTAGGCTGATAGTTGAGTGAGCACCTGAGACGGAGTCTTTCCTATTGTCCATGAGCATTAGCCTAGTTAGGAACCCTTTACCCGGGTGGAGTTCAGTCCCGGCTCGGGGGTGACTAACTGTTCAGAGTGATGAACAGTGTAGTCTAAGGTTGGGAGGTTCGTGGACGGTCTGTACACAGTTGTTGACAATATTTCCAAGATAAGTACCAATCGTATGATAAAATGATATATTGCATTGTTATTTACGTGCTTATGTTATGGTTTATCATATATGTGATTATAATTGCCTATATGTTTATGGGTATTTTCCTGTATATGTTGCATATCTATGGTTACTGTTATTTCAGTACAAACTCGTATATTACAGAATGTAATTGTGTGTTTATGTTTATATGTAAAGCTTCTGCAAGAGTGTTGTATGTAAATGTTTAAGTTGCATGCAGTTTGAAGAGAAAATTTATGTGGCATAGCTCGGTTGATTATTGGGTATGTTACCGTATGTTCCGCAGTAAGATAATGAAAGTGTTCCCTAGAGTAGCATGGCCCGGCCTGTTTAAGGCTGGGGATGTTACCAACTAGTGTCAGAGCATGAGAGATTGCACTGGAGTGGAGTCCCCCGGCCTGCGGGTGGCCGGGGGAACGTTACAGCCGCCCTCAAGACAATCCATCCAAGCAGTAACACAAGAAGGGAAACGAGAAGACGAAGAAGGACACGGGAAAATGGTGTGATTACCATAAAATTCCTTGGCACAACACCGATGAATGTCACTTCATGCAGTCCCTCTTGGCTGAGTTGAAGGCTTTCGAGTCAGAGGTCGATTATGATTCCGAGTCAAATCCTGAAGGAGGGAAGCAGATTATCAATGTTGAACCTAGTGCCATGGTCGCTACCACCAAAGTTTGGCCAAGCGAACCAGAGGAAGGGGAACACCTCTTTCACTAGCAAATGTGGGTCAAGGGGGATCTGATTCATTTCATTGTAGACAACGGTAGTCAGAAGAACCTGATTTCAACAGAGGTCATCAAGCGGCTAAACCTGCCAATGACATCGCACCTGCAGCCCTACACCATCGGTTGGATTCGTCAAGGAAGAGATCTACGTGTCAGCGAACAGTGTCATCTGCCCTACGACATCAAGCCTTTCAAAGATGAGGTACTGTGTGATATTTATCCCCTTGAAGTTTGTGATGTTATTTTAGGACAACCATATTTGTGGAAGCATCATGTTGTGTATGAGTCTAGACTCTGTAGTGTTATTATTACTTTGGGTAGACAATTGTACAGTATCCCAGAGGTGGCACCGCCTACTATTATTTCTTTAATCTCTGTTAAGAAATGTTGTAAGGTCATTTCACAGACCGAGAAGTTCATCTTCTTTGTTATCCATGCTCACGATAAGAAAAAGGTCACCGCCACATCTGTGGCCTCTACACAACACCTCTCTTTGCAGCAGAAGAAAGTGGACGGGATCATGAAAGAATACAGAGACATCTTTGTCTCACTTGCAGGGGTATCGACACACTGCCAACTCAAGCATCCATTTGATCTGACCTCAGACACACCTCTACCTAATGGACCAGTCTATCGGCTCTCGCTAATGGAGAATGACGAAATCAAGCATCAGATCCAAGAGCTTCTTCAAAAGGGGCACATCAGACCCAGCTCCTCCCCTTGCAGAATCCCGATTGTACTAGTGTAGAAGAAGGACGGGACTTGGCGAATCTGCATTGATTATAGAGACTTAAACAAAATCACAGTCAGCAACTGCTACCCCATTCCCAGGATTGATGACCTTCTGGACCAACTCAAGGGGAAAAAATTCTTCAGCAAGATTGACCTGAAGTCTGGCTACCACTAGGTTCCCATCGAACCAACTGATGTCTGGAAAACAACTTTCAAGTCTAAAGAAGTTCTCTACGAATGGCTAGTCATACCCTTTGGCTTAACAAATGCACCAACCACTTTCACGAGGTTGATGGAAGATGTATTAAGACCCTTCACCGACTCCTTTGTGATAGTATATTTGGATGATATCCTCATCTTCAACAGAACGTGGGAGGAGCACATGCGGCATATTCAGTAGGTTTTGAGCACTCTGCGGCAGCACAGACTTTATGACAACTTGGAAAAATTCTCTTTTGGCATGAACAAGGTCCAACACCTGGGATGAATTGTTGATGAGCATGGCATACATGTTGATCGAGCTAAGATCCAAGTCATTTGTGACTGGCCAGCCCTAACCACAATGACCGAGCTTCTGAGCTTCTTGGGACTAGCCAATTTTTACCGATGGTTCGTGTTGGGATTCTCCCATATTGCATGGGTTCTCAGCCAGGTGACCAAGGGCGATGGTAGGGCCAAGTTCGTGTGGGGGAAGGAGCATCAAAGAGAATTCAAAGATCTGAAGCATTGTTTGTGCTCAGCTCCCGTACTCTCCTTGTCCGATCTACAACAACCATTCGAGATTGAGACTGATGCATCTGACTATGTTGTGGGCACAATTCTCACTCAACACTGGAATCCGGTGGCATACCATAGTGAGACACTCTTCGATATTGTCCGGAAATACCCCACCTATGACAAGGAAATGTATTCCATTGTACAAGCATGTCATCAATGGAAACATTACATTATGGGGAAAGAGACAATCATACACACTGATCACAAGCCTCTACAGTTCATACAGACACAGGGGAAAATGCAGAATGATTTCTATCAGAAGTGATCCACCTACCTACAACAGTTCTATCTCAACATCAAGTATAAGACAAGTATCTCCAATCATGTCGTTGACTGCCTCAGTCGGCCTCTTGTGGCTGCAGTCACCACTATGCTCCATTATTGTGGACTTGAAACATCGAAGTGGCCCCAACTTTACCAGCAAGATCCGGACTTCACCACCACATATCAATTCTTGGGTACAAGTGCCACTGTCATTGATTTTCACATTCAGAACAGAATCTTATGTCACCCGGGCCATCTCTGTGTTCCTGCAAGTGAGCGTGCAAAGTTGATTTGGGAAGCCCACTATAGTCTGGTCGCAGGACATTTTGGCGTCGAGAAAACTATGGTCATTCTTCATAAACATTTTTATTGGTTATAACTTTGACAGGACGTCAGCAAGTATATCAGAACTTGCACTTCATGCGCCATTTCCAAGCCATCCATCAAGAAGCAAGACTTATACACCCCTCTTCCTATTCCCGAGAAGCCATGGGAATCCATCTCCATGGATTACATGTCTGGTTTGTCGTCCACCAAGCACGGAAATGACTGTGTGTTTGTGGTTGTTGATCAGTTTTCGAAGATGGCCATCCTCATAGCCTGTAAGAATAATGTCACAACGGTAGATACTTCCAAGCTCTTCTTCGAACAAGTTTGGGTTCACTTTGGGATACCACAGACCAGCATCTTCGACCGAGACAGCAGGTTCCTCAGCACCTTTTGGTCGAGTCTCTGGTCTCTGTTGGACACCAAGCTCACAAAATTCACTTCTTTCCACTCCCAAACCGATGGCCAAACCAAGGTTGTCAATCGGATGATTGTGCACATCCTGCGCATGTACAATTCTAAGCATCCTCGTACATGGGACGAGAGTCTCCCATATGTCCAACACAGTTACAACAGGGCTCTCCATAGTTCCACCGGCCATAGCCCATTTCAAGTGGGTCTAGGATTCCAACCCTTAGGACCCATTGATGTTGCACTTCCTCTTTCCATCGCACAGACAAACTCTTCCCCTAATTAGTCTATGATCGACAAAGCCACCAGATTCATCACATATGCCAACAGGTCTAGGAGATTTTGCAGAAATCCAATGCTAAGTACAAGCAGGGCCATGATAAATACAAGGTACCACACCAATTTCAGGTTGGCAACAAAGTCTGGTTACATTTGCAGAAATAGTGTCTCATCGGGCCCCATCGTAAGCTTCACCCACTTCGTTATGGGCCTTATAGTATCACCAAGGCTGTGGGTAGCAATGCTTTTGATCTCAACACTCCACCCTTCCTTGGTCTACATCCAATATTCAATGTGGACCTCCTTCGACCATATTTTCCACCATTATTGGACACCTATAAGATTGTCAAGCAGCTGACACCAATAGATCTCAACCCTGACTACATGTAACAAGTATCCACCGATCAGATAGTGGACACACAGGTCAAGGGCACTCGCTAGCAACAGATCCAGTTTTATCGGGTTTTCAAGGCAGGGCAACTCCTACACCAAGTCAAGTGGCTCACCCGGGGCCAAATCTAGCATAATTTTACTCACCTGATGGGGGAACTCAATGTTATCGGACTAATCGGTAGGTGCGGACACTAACTGATCTCCCTAGATCCACCTAGATCTAGAACAAAACACACCAGAACATGACGCTTTCCTTAAGTTTTAGATATTGAATTTACTAACTAAAGAGGGATAGGTGACATACCATTTAAACATCACTTCCTCTCACCATCGCCATCCTAGCTCCGTTCCATGGTTCATACAATGATGATCCTGCAAAAGAACGCAACCAACCAAAGTGATGATAGCAATAGCATAAACTCAATATAAACCTATGTATGTGATCAAGGAATCATACAATAAAACACAACAAGCTTTATAGGAAAGGATCATATTATTGTATCATATTAAATGTGAAAGAGAGATTACAACCATGGCCTTGATGTCGTAAGGTCCCTTCCAACTATCCTTCGTTCCCCACACACTTTCACTCCAAGAATTCTGAGAGCATAGATCTGATAATATTCACAATCTATCTTGACAAAGTGGCTCAATCCAATCCAAGCTAATCCCAAAAGCTCCAAAGCTAACCAAAGGTAACTTTCTCCATGAGAACTCCTCTCCTTTTATAAGTTGAAGAGGATAAGGTGAGGAGGTTAGGATGATCCCACTAAATCATGAAGGCGAGTAAAATCCAAATCATTCAGATGCCACCTCACCATGGAAGTTTCTCCTTCTAGAAGATTCGAGAAAACACTCGTTTTTCCCATGTGTAAGCATTCTCGCACCCTGCCTATAGTGCAACCTACGAACCTCTCACAACCCAGCTATGGTGCAACCTGTGAGAATCAGTCATTCTCGCACCCTGCCTATATAGCAACCTGCGAAGTTCCTTTTTTACAGGCTTTTTACAAGGGAAAATGCAACTTCTTTTCTCAGGAAAAGTTCTTCTCCCTTCTCTCTTTTGGAACTCAGGCCATTGACCCCTCTGAAGGCAACAGATAGGTTTACATCATTAATGGTCATAGGGATGATGAAAATAATGTTTAACAGAGAGCCCCCCAAAGTATGAAGTTAGAACGGAGTGATAGCTGAAATACTTTGTCGAGTGTGTGTAGGGAACAAGAAACAGTCGGTCGGAAACCTGCAAACAAACAAGGAAATACAGTACAATAATATATCATCACTAAGGTAGGCATTCCCATACTCAGAATACAAATGACTCAAAGCATAAATGCCAAAATGCGAAGATCCATGTCAAGTAAGACAGGTCATGGCCACCAAACATACACTGTGGATCCATGCCAATATGACTCAAATCTGAACATAGCCACCAAAAATACACTGTGGATTTATGTGTTAAAGACTCAAATTTGGACATAGCCACCAAACATACAATGTGGATCTATGCAACAATACAAACTGAATATACTCCAACGCAACCTGGATCTGTCAGAAAATATCCAGGGTCTTCATCTCCACCACTCTATAGTATGAATCTAACCATGTGAATACATGTGCTGAAGTTGAACATGGCAGAAACCACTTGATTACCGTTCATTAGTGTATACCGTTAACAAGTGCGAGGAAAATCACCATTAATGTCAATGACTCCCAATGTACTCTGGTACAATCCAACGAATGTGAATCAATGAGTCGAGGTCGAACACTCGACGGAATGTCTCGATTAGGGGTCGATAATGAAAACCCACTGTCAAAAGCGAGGAAACCTGCCATTGAGGCATGCAAGTTCCAAGGTACCAATTAGTTTCTAAGTCTAATTCCTGGATAATGAGTTGAAGTCGACAGGAAAAGACTCGTCAGAGGAGGGCCTTAATGTATCCCACATCAATGACACGAAACAAGTAACAAGATTTGACGTAGATCAGAGTAACAAATGATTCAGACCTGACTCAGGGATGGCCGACGCAATAGAAGGCTTAAAGACTGTAGAAATGGCCGACGCAGTAGAAGGATTTTCAGGTTGGACACCTTTTTGAACATATTGACGACACGACAACTGTCTTGGAAAATAATGACTCAACAACAGGGATCACAGACCAATTTGTAATCTTATAAAGGAGTATGACCAAGAGACAAGCGAATTTTCCAACTAAGACACAAGGCAAGTGAAAGGGTTTCGTGTTCAAAAGTGACTCTTCCATGGAATACAGGTTTAGACACAATTCTTTCCCAATTTTTCCCCCACCATTTCTGGCGAGTACCTCTTTATTTTTACGCAAGCTTGAGGAGGATAACATATGCTTGTAATGTAAGCTCATCCTT
>ML826779.1:55200-86365 GCA_009831015.1 Picea engelmannii
GATCCACCTAGATCTAGAACAAAACACACCAGAACATGACGCTTTCCTTAAGTTTTAGATATTGAATTTACTAACTAAAGAGGGATAGGTGACATACCATTTAAACGTCACTTCCTCTCACCATCGCCATCCTAGCTCCGTTCGAACGTTCATACAATGATGATTCTGCAAAATAATGAAACCAACCAAAGTGATGATAGCAATAGCATAAACTCAATATAAACCTATGTATGTGATCAAGGAATCATACAATAAAACACAACAAGCTTTATAGGAAATAATCATATTACTGTATCATATTAAATGTGAAAGAGATATTACAACCATGGCCTTGATGTCATAAGGTCCCTTCCAACTGTCCTTCATTCCCCACACACTTTCACTCCAAGAATTCTGAGAGCATAGATCTAATAATATTCACAATCTATCTTGACAAAGTGGCTCAATCCAATCCAAGCTAATCCCAAAAGCTCCAAAGCTAACCAAGGCTAACTAAAGCTAACTTTCTCCTTGAGAACTCCTCTCCTTTTATAAGTTTAAGAGGATAAGGTGAGGAGGTTAGGATGATCCCACTAAATCATGAAGGCGAGTAAGATCCAAACCATTCGGATGCCACCTCACCATGGAAGTTTCTCCTTTTAGAAGATTCGAGAAAACGCTCGTTTTTTCCACGTGTACGCATTTTCACACCCTGCCTATAGTGCAACCTGCGAACCTCTCGCAACCCAACTATGGTGCAACCTGCGAGAATCAGGCATTCTCACACCCTGCCTATATAGCAACCTGTGAACTTCCTTTTTTACAGGTTTTTTACAAGGGAAACTGCAACTTCTTTTCTCAGGAAAAGTTCTTCTCCCTTCTCTCTTCAGGAACTTAGGCCACTGACCCCTCTGAAGGAAACAAATAGGTTTACATCATTAATGGTCATAGGGATGATGAAAATAATGTGTAACACTCAATGCAATGGAGACCATTTCTTCCTAAAGGGGGAGGATTGATCCAGGTGGATATTGGTAGCCACCCACCTATTCCAATTGGCTCCTCGTGTCCATTTTTTGTTCAACACCTCTTTTTGTACTACTTTATAATTGTGAGTTCTACATTTCTGGGGCTGTCTAAAGCCTCACACATTCTCCAAGTGGATTCAGGTGGCCTCTCACCTAATCCAAATTGCTTATTTTGTATGATATAATGTCAGCACATCTTGATGTACTTCTAGGGTTGTTTTGGGGCCCTAAACATTGTTTTTTTTACTCGCCACAGTTAGACTATAGACAAAGGTAGAGTCTGATGGAGGAATGTGTAGATCTCTGAAAGACCTTTCCAACGAGCTATCACGCGCCTAAAACAGAGGTCGTATGCAAAAGTTACGACCATAGGAAGTTGATGTACCAAATTACACCAACTTACCGATAGGGCCCACATGACTTTTGGCGTTTCACCTTCTAGGGTTAGGTTTTTGGATGTCTAGGGTTTTGGCATTCATGAATAATATAAAAAGGGCCTATGCAGCCTCATTTTAATCCATTCTACTCAGACGGATGCGCGTAGCAGCCACATCTCTTCTCAGAGATAGCTACCACCATTCGAGCCAGCCTCAATTTTGTAGTTTTACTGTTTCAACCTATTTCATTATTTAATAGAAAATATTGTTCATTGGATATTTGTGTTATTCTTCATATCTCTGTGTTTATTGTATTTAGTATGTTAATCAATTCGTTCCACTCCTAAAGTCGTATCACAAGCCCTAGCCGCCCACATCGGTAAAGAAAAGAGCAAGAAAGAACCCTCCTCACCCAAGAAGTTTTAGAAGGGTCAAAGAAATAACCCAAATATCAGATGTTTCGGTTGTAAGAAAATGAGACACATTTCTAGGAATTGTTCCCTCATTCAAAGACCAGGGGAAAATAAAGGAGGTAAAATGCATCATGTTCATACAACTAAATATGATGAGCCACCCAAGAAGGTTGTAAAGGAAGATGAATCAAGTGATGAGGAGTATGTTCTTATCTCAGCCCTTACAGGAACTGTCACTCATGGAAGTGACATTTGGCTGGTGGACAATGGTGCTTCCAAGCACATGACATGTTATAAAGACTCCTTGTCTAACCTTGCTCATAAGGATTCACCACACAAGGTGAAATTGACAGATGACTATTAGTATCTGATCAAAGGAGTAGGAGAATCATCCTACAAGTTAGACTCAAAAAATTCAATGAAGATGAAGGAAGTTCTCTATGTTCTTGGATTGAAGAAGAACCTTCTCTCGATTTCAGCATTGGATGAGAAGGGTTACATAGTTGCATTTGTTGATGGACAAGTTATTATGTGGCCTAGAGGGAATACTTTTGATGATGCTGTGGTGATTGGAGTTCAAGAGGGAGGACTCTACAAATTGAAAGGGCAATAAGATTCAACATTAATTCACAATACTTTGAATCCCAATGAATTATGGCATAGGAGATTTTGTCACCCACGTTACAAGGCCCTACTGAGTGTGAGCAAGATGATGACGAGACTACCATATATTCTAGGCAAAACTAGATAGCACGTGCAAAGCTTGTGCACAAGGCAAGAACATGAAGCACTCCTTTCCCAACAACGATAGCAAAGCCAAAAGAGTATTGGACATCGTGCACTCAGATATGTGTGGACCGATGTCAACAACTTCACTAAGCGAGTATGTATAATATGTGTCTTTTATTGATGATTACTCACATAAAACTTGGATCTGTTTGTTGAAGGAAAAGAATGAAGTGTTTGGCAGATTCAAAGAGTTTAAGGCACTGGTAGAAAACATGACAGAGCAGAAGATAAATACCTTACGATCAAATAATGGAGGAGAATTCACTTCAGATGAATTCAAAGAATATTGCAAGGAAGTTGGGATTAAGAGGGATCTTTCTACTCCCTACAATCCTCAGCGAAATGGAGTAGCAAAAAGGAATAATTGGATGATCATGGAAGCAGTGAAGACTATGATCCATGATCAAGATCTACCTATGCATATGTGGGAAGAAGCAACAAAGACTGTAGTGTAGATGAAGAACAGAAGTCCCCACAAAGTACTTGAAAATAAGACACTAGAGGAGATGTTTTCAGGAGAGAAGTCAGAAGTCAACCATCTAAGGATATTTGGCTACCTCATATGTGTGCATATCCCCAAGGAAGAGAGGTCAAAATCAGATCCATCTGAAAAGAATGGCATATTTGTTGGTTACAGTGACACATAGAAGTCATACATGATATATATTCCCGGTCACCGGAAATTTTAGATTAACTGAGACATCGCCTTCGATGAGAGTGTAGCTTTCAACAAATCAAAACAAGACTGTGCAAAAGAGGCTCATGAGGAGGAGAATGAAGTTACTAGAGTTCCAGAGGCAGAAGCAGTTGAACCAGAGGAAGTCATTCATGAGGATAATGACATGGTAGAACCTTAAAGGACAACAAAGATGCCTTCTCGCAAGAGAAGACTAGCTTGGGCACATGAGCTCATCAGAGATGCAGAAAGATATGGTGCCCCAGAAAAATATCTCAGGGAAAGTAAAAAGCTGAAACCATATTCTAACTATGTGGTATGTTTGTGTGATATCATGGATGCAAAATCGTCCAGTTATGAAGAGGCTGCAGAAAATAGGGTATGGAAGGATGCCATGGGGGAGGAATATTAGTCCATAGTAAAGAATGATGTATGGGATGTGGTCCCCGGACAGAAGGAGAAATCAATAGTAATTTCAAAATGGATCTACAAAATGAAACATGTAGTTTATGGCAGTATTGAAAATTATAAGGTTGGATTTGTGGCTCGATGATTCTCTCAGAAGGAGGGCATTGACTATGAGGATACATTTTCTCTTGTGGTGAGATATACCTCGATCAAGACTATACTTTCATTTGCCACGGTAATGAAATGGAAGGTGCATCATATGGATGTGAAGACTGCCTTCTTGAATGGTGAAATAAAAGAGGAAGTATATGTGGAGAAGCCACAAGGGTTCGAGGTACATGACAGGGAGATGCATGTGTGCAAATTGAAGAAGGTTTTATATGGATTAAAGCATGCACCCAGAGCATGGAATGGCAGGAGCGATAGTTTCTTGACGAGCTTAGTATTTACAAAGAGTAGTGCAGATCCTAACCTTTACTTTAAGGTTGTGGATGATGGTCGAGAAATACTATTGTTGTATGTGGATGAAATGTTTCTAACAGGTGTGGAAAAGCTCATCTTAGAGTGTAAGAGAAAATTGGTTGTTGAGTTTGAGATGAAAGATCTTAGGATGATGCATTACTTTTTGGGTCTTGAGGTATGGCAGAGATAGGATGAGATCTTTTTGAATCAAGGGAAGTATGCAGTGGAAATCCTGAAGAGGTTTGGGATGTTGGATTTCAAGGCAATGGCTACACCTATGGTACCAAATCTGAATTTGTTGCAGGATACGACTTCGGAGACTGTGGATGTTACTTTATACAGGCAAATGGTGGGTTCATTTATGTACTTTACGAACACAAGACCAGATATATGTTTTGTTTTGAACACCCCGAGTCAGTATATGGAGCAACCCAAGCAAGTTCATTTGGCCACAACAAAACATGTGATAAGGTACCTTAAGGGTACATTGTATTATGGTCTTAGGTATGTGACAGACCATAAGTTTGAGTTATATGGATATTCATATTCAGATTTGGCCGATAGTATTCCTGATCGGAAGAGCACTTAGACATATTGCTTTAGTCTAGGTTCCAGTATGGTTTCGTGGAGCAGCGGGAAGAAATCATGTGTAGGAATCAGTACGGCTAAGGTTGAATATGTGGCAACATGTGTAGCATGTAGAGAAGCAGTGTGGCTTCGGAAGCTGTTGTCTAGGTTATTTGATCTCAAGATGGAGGCGAACTAAATTTGGTGTGACAACCATATTTGCATGAAGTTGTGAGAGAATTCGGTGTTCCATGACAGGTCGAAGCATATCGAGATCAAATATCACTATATCAGAGATATGGTGCATAGGGAAGCAGTGAGGCTCTAGTACGTGACTATTGAGGAGCAGGTTGTGGACACGTTGACCGAGCCATTGTCAAGGATGAAGTTTGAGAACTTCAGGGACAAGCTTGGCGTGGTCCCTCTTCAGAGAGAGTGACAAGGTACATATGCATTGCGGGGTAGTGGATGTTCTGGGGACATGTTGTATCTATTTGAGAGCTACCCACAGGCCTTGGATGCATTGGCTATGAAGTCACATGGGTGCACATGATGAGGTACATGTGCATTGCGGGATAGTGGATGTCATGGTGACATGTTGAAGCTATTTGAGAGCTACCCACATGCCTTGGATGCATTGGTTGTGAATTCATGTTGTACTATGGATATCTAATGATGTATAGATTCATATGTTCAACAGTCAATGGTCATGAGATCGTGTGGTAACAAATAATACCTTCCTAATTAAGAGGGAGTGTTGATATTTTGATGTAACTACGGAAGATATTCTTTTGTATTTGTATTGGTCAAACCTCGAGAAGGTTATTGTAATCTTATTGTATAAATTGGCTCAAAAGAAGTTATTATTTTATTGTTATCGTTATTGTAAAAGTCAAAATGGCCCCTCTTAGGGTTGCATCTTTTCGGGAGTCAAGTTATGTGTATAAATAGAGGTCGAGTTTCTCTCATTTGTATACACACACAACTCACCTTCTCTTGTGTATTTGGAGCATAGCAAAAGGGGTCCAGCGCAATAGGTCTTGGTCTATTTGTGGAGAGCTATAACGTGACATTGTACTGGTTGAAGGAATCTATACTGAAGAATTGGTTGTTGGGTTTTCTCCCCCACGAGGGTTTCCCAAGATATATCTTTTGTTATGTGATTGTTTATCTTTCAGTGATCCTATTACATGCAATTTTTTATGAATGTTAAAGAAGATAAGTGTAGCTTCTAAAATTATAACAAAGCACTCCTCCTACAAGTGATACATGTCAAGCTCTAAGGTGACGACGACCCACAAGCAAGGTTTTAGAGCAATGGTGCTCCTTATGTAAGGTCCAATGCTCCTCCTTCAAGTTCCCCAATGCCCCAACACCTCTACTAGGCCATGTGCTCCTTTAGGTCCACTCCACCTTGATTATTGTCACTACCTAGGCATCCCCAAGTTATCTCTAAGCCTTCATGCAAGCATCTAAGCATTTTTCTAACATCTAAAGGTTCTACCTATGACATCCTTTAGTATTATCAGAGTTATTCATGATACCAGTGTATATTTATCATAGTAGATCTAGATATAACAATATAACCATTACATTTGTTGTTTATGAGCCAAAATATTGCCCATCTGTAATATGTTCTATGGGCCATAACCAAAGGTATATTTCTCCTAATATTTGACATGAAAGGTAAATAAAAAAGAGAACTAGTCATAATGGCACCTAGTCCTCAACCTCATAGGTTGAGTCCACATATATGCAAGTTGGGTTGTTGTTTGCATGGTCCTCTATGACTAAAGTTTGGTTCTCTTGGTTTTAATCTTGCTCTATTACTTCCATGCCCCAAAGTGTCTTGACTAATGCTATGATGGATTTCTTGTGTCAATAAAGATCAATCAACTTGAAATAGTTAATGTCATTGCTATGAGAGAATCCTATGTCTAATATCCAATCCATGAATTTTGCATCAATGACATTAAAAGAAGTGTTGTCTCTTTTCTCCATCAATACAACAAAATGTTATAACCCATACTAGTAACACTAATACGCATGGTACTATCTATAATACCATGTAACAATAACATAAAATAATTTTATGACTAAAGTTTATAAGTCACATTAATATTATCATATATTAATACCATCTATCAACATCCACCATACAACCATGAGAAAAATGTTGTAGCCCATACTAGTGCTTTTGATATGTGTAATGCAATCTATAATACCATATAACAACAAGTGACAGTTGTAAAGAAACTTAGTCCTTGCTTATTAAGGGACAATTACAATGTGCCTCCAACCATATTGTTTGCTTTGACTACAACTATGCCTACGTGTTATGTTTGTTTTCTATGAATTTCAAGAAGAAATGAATGTGATGCAGGGACATTAATGGAGCTATAGTTGAGTGGATCTAAATAATTAATTGGGCCACTAGGTCATAAGGAGGAATCACTTCATGTGTGGGTATGGCGTGTGTTAGCACTAAAAGTCACACTTTGACTGCTAAAGTGTAAGCTCAAAACCCATCAGAATGTAAAAGATAATTTTGGTTTTTAATAGGTGGATCAACAAGATGGAGAAAGAAAGGGAGAGGGCAACAAACTGCAGATCAATAGGCTACACCAATGGGCAATGGAGTCACAAACATCCTACTCATCGAAGGCACAAAATCTGCTCAACAGAAAACAAGATTATATGTTCATAAGTGGAAGAATGAAGAAGGAAAACATAAGGTAGAATGTTCACTAAACAAAGATCCTCTCAATTCAATGAATCAACAAATACTTGAATATAAACAATGACTGATGGGAAAAATACAGTAGATCCTTTGTTGCTTAGGGATCCATAAATCATTGGCAGCCTTTGATCCTCAAATCTGCAATATATTCAAATAAGAAGAAATATAAACAAACGGGTTACAATCTGAAATCACAGCTCTCATGAGTCTCCAATAGCAGTAATGCTTACAATCCTAAAATGCCCACATGCTTACAAATGAACACACACAGGAAAAATGTCTGCTCCTACTCTCTCTTGGCACTTTGTGTATAACTTGATCGATATGCTGGCATTGGCCTATGTCTTTGGCTAGTTTTGTCTTGAGATGTCGATTAGTGCTTGAACTTGGAGATTGGGCATAACCCAATATAATTTTAATTTTCCCCAAAATAAATAAAATATCCCATAACAATTATATTCATTTGCCAAAATGAATAATGAAGGACTTATGCAAAGCTTAGGCATAAACCAATCTTGTGCTAACATAGGCTCCATGGGGGATAGAGTCCTCCCTGTGAGGCTCTAAGAACTCTTGTAGTTTCAATGCCTTATCCCAGGGCTGCTCCCAACCTTTAAACTTTGCAATCTGCTTTGATCTGTGACCTTCAACTGAAACTAACAAAAACGATGAAAACAATGCTTGTCCATCAATCTTATTGCACACGCCTACTCTAATTATTGGGAAAATGAAGCATTCAAGTTACATGAAACAACCAATGAAGCCATTTCATCATTTTTTCAACTGTTTGAAGCTTTGAAATGTGCTTCCTTAAGGACCAAAGATAATTCCTACTTAAGGGCACGCCAAAGAAACATTTGGCAATACAGTTTCCATTGAAGAAATCAATGAGCCTAGGCCCACTTTCTGGTTTCAGACATGCTGCAAATGGATCTTGAAAAGCATCATCAATACTTGCCCCTATGACATTTCTTTGTGTAAAAAGGAAAAGTATTGCATTAGGTCCTTCCTCCACTGTGCTTGGTTGTTGCATGGCTTGTTGATTTTCTTATTCATCCTCAATGCATATGACCTTGGTCCACTCCTGGTCATGAGGTGTATTAGGAAAAAGGCTTAGTGATGCTTGTCTTTCTTTAATTTCAACCTCTCTCATCTGATCACATGGCATTTGATCTTGGCTGCTTGATGAAACTGAGCTTGTGTCTTCAAGAGGAATAGGGGGTTTATAGAGAAGTTCATCACAATTAAAAGTATTTGGGAAACTGCATTCTTTTGTCTTATCTTCTGATTGTGATGGATATTCATCATAGCTTGGCTTATGGTCCCAAATTCTTAGTTTTTCACCTTCTAAACTTAGATTATCCTCTTTTTCTTCTTTTTCAGCAACAAAAATATGACATGAGGTTTGAAACAAGCTATTATTTCTTTGATGGGAAGGGTACTTCTCTGATATAAGGTCTTCAATAGACTGTTCATGGAAATCATCTTCATAATCATCATACAAAGGTGAATCTTAGTACATTGGTTCATTAACAATAGGAGGGATTACAACAACAACTGGTAAGCTATGAATTCGTTCATGACAAGCTGCAACACTATTCTCATGATGAAATAACTCTAAATCTAAGATGACCTCTTGACTTAAAGAATTGAGAAAAGGAGGAGATATGGAAATGATGGATTGTCCATATTGATCTTTCTCTTGGGACCTATATTTTGACAAGAATGATGCATTTGTTCTTCAAATTTAGGAAAAGCATAATGAAACTCATCATCTAAGTCCTTCTCTGTACAATCATCCCCTTCATCATCACTGTTAGAGGAATCACTTGTTGAATCATGAATATATGATGCATACCCCTCACAACAATTCTCAAAAAGTTTTTTAGCTGGATAAATTATCTTGCAATGAGAATAAAAAACATCATGAAAGTCCTTCAAAGAGGAAATACTAGAAGCAATGAGTGTTCTATACCATTGCCTTGCATAGCCTTCCAATGAATACATGAACATTTTCATCAATATATCTTCATGATGGATGTCAAGTTGTTGCATCAAAGCATGAAATTCATGAACATGCTCAACAGGGCTATCATCCTCACCTTCATAAAATATGGGCAGCAGATCTTGCCATTCAACAATTTGAGGCACAGGATGTGGATAACCATCTATGGCTGAGAAATTGAGTGGGGCAAACCTCCTGGCCAGGATAGCCTTCATAGCCATTTAATTTGTCTCATCCCTAGTGGAGTCACCAATAGATTATGAACAATGGAGTCGCCATGGTGAATGTGCAATCTTGAAGGTGTCCAACTTCAGTCACCATCTAAAGTTGGAGCTGTGTAATGTCATTCTTCCCAGGGAGCTTTTCAATATGCTCAAATCCGTCCCCGGCAGCGGCGCCAAAAATGTTAGTACTGAAAGTCACACTTTGATTGCTAAAGTGTAATCTCAACACCCATCAGAATGGAAAATATAATTTTGGTTTTGAATAGGTGGATCAACAAGATGGAGAAAGAAAGGGAGAGGGCAACAAACTGCAAATCAGTAGGCTACACCAATGGGCAATGGAGTCACAAACATCCTACTCATCGAAGGCACAAAAGCTACTCAACAAAAAACAAGATTATATGTTGATAAGTGGAAGAATGAAGAAGGAAAACATAAGGTAGAATGTTCACTAAACAAATATCCTCTCAATTCAATGAATCAACAAATACTTGCATATAAACAATGATTGATGGGCAAAATACAGTAGATCCTCAGCTACTTAGGGATCCATAAATCATTGGCAACCTTTGATCCTCAAATCTGCAATATATTCAAATGAGAAGAAATATAAACAAAAGGGTTACAATATGAAATCACAGCTCTCATGAGTCTCCAATAGCAGTAATGCTTACAATCATAAAATTCCCACAAGCTTACAAATGAACACACACAAGAAAATTGCCTGCTCCTACTCTCTCTTGGCTCTTTGTGTATAACTTGATCGATATGGTGGCATTGGCCTATGTCTTTGGCCAGTGTTGTCTTGAGATGTCGATTAATGCTTGAACTTGGAGATTGGGTATAACCCAATATAATTTTAATTTTCCCCAAAATAAATAAAATATCCCATAACAATTATATTCATTTGCCAAAATGAATAATGAAGGAATTATGCAACGCTGAGGCATAAACCAATCTTGTGCTAACAACGTGATTTGATCCTCCCAATCTTTGGCGTGAATTTCATAACCTCACAATAATCATGATTTATAATGTGGAAAAACACACTTATATACATGTTTGTTTGCTTCTAATACGTACAAACTAGTGTTTGGATCAATCCCATCAGAATATGGTCTTTAGAAACAACTATTAGTCATGTTAAGAGGTGTGGTTGAATATGATTTGGGCCCGACTATTTCATTCATGGCCACCACCACCGAGAACACAAAAGATGTAAAACAATGGCACAACAAATAGTTTTCAATGCAATTATCGTGCAAAAGAAGATGGTCGGCCATGCCTCGTGTCATTAAACTAAGTGAGCAAATTATAACTTGCTTTGTTGTGTGCCTCTATAGTATTTTCACTATAATTTAGGTAGCCGAAGATACAGATAGTAGGGGTAGGTATGTAAATATGCTTCACTTGAGGGGTTGGGTATCATGCTTTCCCTATTGCTCAGAGCACTACAATGGGAAGCTAGAAAAGCAATCATAAATGTCATTGTAGCCAAGGTCAAGGTTGCAACATCAACAACAACAACTGTTGGAACCAAAGCATGTTGAACTTATGCTTATATTGAGAGGGGTGAATTAGTATAAGATATTTTTTACTTTATTTAACCATTCATCAATCATTCATTAGCTGAGAAACAATAATCACATATAATCGCAATGCACAGAGTTTAACATGGAAACCCAATCGAGAGAAAACCATAAAAATTATCTTTATAAATTCATGTAGGCACCAACCTATTGTTACAAATAGTATAGGCACCAACCTACTGCAGACACCAATCTCCTTCACCGAGCACCAACTCAGGAAGATGTAGGCACCAACCTACTGGAGACACCAATCTCCTTAACAAAGCACCAACCCAGCATGACCTATAGGCACCAACCTACGATTACAATATTTGCAGGCACCAACCTAATGGAGACACCAATCCCCTCACCCGAGCACTAACTCAACAAGATATGTGCATACACAAATCCAAGATCTTCATACATAGAGTACTTGAGACTTCACCTGCACGCTTCATTCCATAGGCAATCCTTCAAACCCTAGTCACATGTAGCCTTCATGTCCTAGTCACATGTAGCCTTCATGCCCTAGCTAACCTCATAACATCATTCCATAATATAATCCTTGGCAAAAACATCACAGTGACGACAACATAACAAACTCAGAATAGTGCACATGGCAACATCACAATGACGACAACAACACACCAACAGAATAGTGCATGGGCAACATCATAGTCCTATAGCGCACCTTGAGAACAAGAATGACCCCAAGAAAATCCCTTAGACTTCTCTTGCACACCTTTAGATCCCAAAAATATACCTCGACACCTTTAGCGCACCTCAGACTTGATATCTTGCTTGGTTGCTCTACAAATGCACACATCTATCCTGTATTTATAGTAATTGTGTCCCCACTTTATGGGCTGACCTACAAAGACTGGCTAAGCTGACCTCAATTTTTTGGCTAGGTTGTCAGACAGAAAAATGCATATCTCCTCATTCCTAGATAGTTAGAGGGGATGCCATATATTTTTGGAAAGGTCTTAGAACAATATTTCGAACCATATAACTTGTGCTCCCATTTGAGCTAGGTATGTAGGGTAAAAATTCCTTCAAAGATAGGGTATCCAAACTGACCATCAAAAATCCAAAAGCAATACTTTCAACAGTCTTCTTCTTGTAATATTTGTATTGGACATATGTAGGCTTGTAATATTTATCTTGGACATATGTAATCTCCCCCTGTCTTTGACATCAATGACAACAATATTTCCAACAATCTTACCTTTTTTCATTGATGGCAAGCCTTAGTCAATTCCGTAACATACCCTTTGTTTGCAACTCTCCTTGTGTCTGTAATTCTTCCTCTGTCTGCAACTTATCCCCCTTTGACATCAATGGCAAATGGTTGCTCCCCCTGAGCTTGTGTTTCCCTTTACTGACAAGATGAGAAAGATATCACTCTCATACAACATTTTTGTCCTTTGACTTTATCGAGTATGTATACATCTCTTGAGGTTCTATCTGCATTTGCCACTGACCTTCTTGAAGTTGCTTTTCCTATCTCACAACCTTTAGAATTAAATGTGAGGTTGTAACCTTTATCACACATTTGGCTAATACTTAGAAGATTATGCTTTAACCCTTCAACATACAAGACATTTTATGTCTTCGTCTTTCGATTATCAAGACTAACAATACCTTTTCCAACTATCCTTGTATGAGCCTTATCTCTGAAAGTAACACAGCCTCCTTTTTCTTCCTTCAAGGTGAGAAACTTGGTCTGGTCCCCTGTCATGTGTTTTGAACATCCACTATCAATGTACCATTGGTTCCCTTCATTTTGAGCATAAAGTGCAAGTCCACATTCTTCCTTCTTCGGTTCTTTTTGCTTCCTTTTCCACACCCTAGTGCATTCTTCTCTATGCTTGGTAAGAACATATTCTTCCTTGTTTTGTTAGGAGACTTTATCAAGATGCTTCCATAGTCACGTACTATGTGCCCGTAGTTATTGCACTTATAACATTCAATATCAAGTAGAGGAGCAAATGAATTGTAGTTCATGTTCGCAAACCTGTTGTAACATAGGTTAAATTCTAGGAAGAATTTAAATTTTTAGTTTTATACTAGATAAATTCGGTTTTTTTCCTTAGTTTAGATTTTAATATAATTTAAATCTTGTGTAAATATAGGATTAGGTTCTTGTAAATATATAAATTTTGGCCCAAATGGGTTGGATCCAATGGTGGAAAGCGAGGAGTTTTTCACCATTGGGCAAGGTTCAATTCCCATGAGGGCTTTACCTAGAGCCATGGGGGCACCTTGAGGTGGTGGTCGAATGTGTGGTTGCACCCAGAGATACTATATTAAATGGTATCGTGACCCGTGCACACATAAGTGGATCAAATCCCACCCCCATGTCCTTCAAAATTTAAAGACCCCGAGGTGTAGGACAGTCAGTGACGGAGTGTGTTGTTAAGCCACTATGTGTTGCTAAAGTCACCGGTTCGAAACCAGCGGAGACAAAAAATCCAACCATGTTAAGGGTTGGTGTGGCTCAGGGCAGGTGCGATCACCAGGTGATTTTGACAGCTTAGATGCCCCTGAGTCATGGTTTCTCAAGCAACAAGTTAATCCCGCAGCCAGCAGGTCCTAGACAAATTAACAAACAATATATATATATATATATTAACTATTAAATTATAGTTAGATTAGTGTTAATTTTATATTTAAATTAGGTTTTATTTTATTTCATTTATAGTGTATTATATTAATTCTGTATATATATATATATATATATATATATATATATATATATATATATATATATATATATATATATATTAGTTGATATATTATTGTAAATAAAGTTTTATAGCCTAAATATTATATTGTTATATAGAATTAATTATATAGTTTTGTCGTGTGTCATGTAGTTTAACTTTATATTAATGGTTATTAATAAAGTTTGGTTTGTTTGTAGGTCGGAACAAAGATCAGGCATAATCGGGATTAAATCAATGGACGATAATCAATTTTGCGCTTCAACTTGCATACGCTTTAATGTGAAGGCAAGAATGCGAAAACTTAATAAACCAAATTTTTACATACCACGTGTTAGCATGAAGTTCTATCGCATTTCGCCTTAGGGCCTTGTCAAATCTGCTCGACCAAATGCAAAAAAAATGGAAGCTTGCCACGTATCAAGGTAAAATAATAAAGGTAATTTTTGTTTTAATTCCTCATTATTCTATTGTCGAAGGTTAAAATTCGAGCGCTCCCGAATCCAGTTCTGACTAACGAAAGTGCCCAGTTGTATCTTGTGCCATCAATCAATTTTAACTGGTAATTTATTCAAATTCTTATCCTGTTTTTATCTAGATTTAGTATGGATTATGAACAAACCAGCCAGTTAAACAAGAATAAATCCCTAATTGACGTAAAAGATAAAGGATTGCTCGATAGTTATAAAGATACCTTTGACCTAAAGTTTTCCTTTGATCTTCTAGATATTCACACGACTTCTTTGCATAACTTTAGTAATTTTGTCGATCATTACCATGTATGGGTGTCCAACCTGGTTAAATTTGTCGTTCCCCAAGTTTACAATTTCCCTCAATTTGTTTCTTGGTGAGTTGCTTCCTATACCTCTAGTAAAAGAGCTATTCTTAGTATGGATGGTTCTGTGCTTTGTATTGTTGATTCACAGTCCATTCTCGACACACTGAAGTTGTCTGCAGACTCAGATGTTGAAGAGTTGAACATAACAAATCTTAATAGTTAGTATTTAACTCTGAACTCTCAGGATAGGATTACCTTGCTATAAGCGTATTTATGCAGACATTTGAGTCCACCATCAAACGACATCAACATTCAGACTGATCCTTTTCCCATGATATCTAGACAGATAATTTCCATGATAGCCTCTATCCTATGGTATGACAGTGATGAAACCGTTGATTTGTATATTCTTGGTGTTGTGGCTTCAATTTTCCCTACTACTCTTAAGTCATAAACCAAGTTTGATTATGCTAGATTTTTAGCTGATAGCATACATATTCAATTGATGGATTTCCAGAATACCCATTACTTCAAATATCAATCTTATTTAGTTCACTTATTTCTGTATTCTCGATCTTTAAGAATTCAACACCTACAGTTACAAGTGGAAGACAGAATGGGTAACCCAAACTTAGTCATTCACTGGATTTCAATTATGAGGAAGAAAGGACAGGATACTCAATTTTAAGACTTTGTAAATTTGTTTATATCTCAATCCTATGAAATCATCTATTTCCAATCCCCTCCTAGAATTTTCCAATAGATTCATAGAATGTTGCAATTAAGCCAAGAAAAGAGAACATGTGACTGGTTTTTATTTGAAAATCATATTGTCATCAAGCTATATGGGTCTGAACTACAACCCTATTTACTTCCTAAGTTCCTTACCTTGAGAGTCTTCTCATTAGAATTTATTAGACAACGTTTAAATTATGATCATGTTAATTTCTTGGCCAACAAGAAAAAAACTTATTTCTAATTAAAGAAAGAAGTAGGCCCTTTTATCGTCAAGGATAAGTCAACATTGTAGGAAGTAGAGGAACATCTAAAGGAAATAGGTCTTGAGCTTACAAAAGCTTGGAATTATGATCCATATGGTGTAATCACAACCAGAAGGAAGAAGTATGGTTTACTTCCCTATCCACATCAATCAAAACCAGATATTGAGAGGCTAGCAAATCTTGAAAGCTTGGAGTATGTGCAAAAGATATTGCAGAAACAACAACAACAAGTTCCAACACAACAGACTAAACAAGTATCACAACATACTTCCATTCTAGTTACACCATCTCCTTTACATTTTCAAAATACATATAGAAGGAACATGTTCGGGTCCTCACAATCAATGACAAATTTAGAGTCTAGTGCTTCAAAGAAATGTAAAAATGGAGGATTAACAGAAGAAGAAGATCTAGACCTGCAACTTGAAGCAGCGTCTTCCAAAATAGGGCTACCAATGACCATTGAGGTGGTTTCAACATTCACATAACACTTATCTAGCTAGTCTTATGTTCAATCTATGAAAATTGATAGTGAACCTTTCAAGAGGTTTATGGAAATTAAATAGAAAGGGGTAGAAATCAAGCAAGAATTGTTTTCTCAAATGTATGACCCTAAAAATTCACATACCAGAATGCTTTCTGCTATGGATTTTGAAAAGGGGAAATTAAATATAGTGGTACTGGAGACCAGGGAAAATAAAAGGACCAACATCACTTTTGATCTGAATGCTCTGCATCCCACTGACAAAATGGACTTGCACATGAAGACAAGGGAAATGGTTAATAGAGATATCATAACAACTACTTTAGGAATGAAGGAATTGCAAGTCATGAAGGATAAGCTTACCAGTCAGTTGAAGTATGAAAAACTAGCAAATGAAATCAAAATGAACAAGATCAAAGAGATAGAACAATGGGTGATAGCCTTGGGGACAAATCTAAAGGATGCAACATTTGTCCAAGCTTTAATTGCCACAAGGGACAAAGAAATTCAAGTGTTAAAGAAAAAACTCAAAATCCCTAGTATAGATCATGTGCAAACACCCAAGTTACAAGCTATGCAACAGGAGAAAGATACATTGGTTGAGAAAATGGCCCAGATGAAAGATCAAATGGAAAAATATGAAAGACAAATTGAACTCTTAAAGGGAGGAAATTCATCATCTTATCCAATAGACTTTTTAGTTGAACTATCCAAATCCTTATCAACCATTAACCAAAAAGGAGTTGAGATTGAGAAATTAAAGAAACCAACTGAGACTTTATAAGATCAGGCCAAAGACAAAGATAAAGTTATCAATGAATATGAAAAGATAAAAGTCAATCTAAAGGCATAAATTGAGCAACTGAAGCACCAAAAGGTTGATAAAGTGTATCTAATTGGAGCAAGACATATGATCTGGGATCAAATTATTACAAAAATAGGTAAAATATGGGAATGCTTCAAAGTGGTAGATGAGGAAAAGACATTAATAGATGAAGCTGAAAAAGTTGTGCAACAAGCTTTTCTGGATTTGGGAAACAATCCTTAGATAGTTGGTCGAATGATCAAGTTCCTAAATACTCATTCCAGAGATGCGTTGATGTCAAAGGGAATCAATAATAAAACTCAGACAGTTCTGGAGATTGAAAGAGTCTTTACCAAAAGAAATCTCATTCAACAGACTCAAAACAAATGTATAATGTTGAGAAAGACTGTAGATACTTTCAATAATAGATTTGACAAGTTGGTAAATATGGGTTTACCAACTGTTTGGGATGAAAAGGGAAAATTTATTCCTTTTGAAATATACAAGCAACATCTTTTCAAGGTCAAAGGTCTTTTCAACATCTTTAAAATGTCCTTGGCATCGTTTCCCTAGCCAGGAAATATCTCAAGGAATACAACAAAACCCATGAGAAATTTTGGTTTTGTTGCTCATATAATCATCCTTTGAGGGTTTGTAAGAACCTCTATTTCTATCTCTCACGTGATCACTTCTTGCATAAGCTTTACAATCTATTGCTTTATGACCAAAATTATTGCAAGAAAAAAATAGCCAAGAAAGAGATTTTGGTATCGGTTTGTGAAAGGTATCCATGGTGGAACAACTCTTTTGAGCTCATTCTTGTTGTTCTCGTGATAAGAATTGGGTTTTTGTTGGTCATCATTTCCTTTCTTGTTGTTTATTTCATTATTGGTGGAGCCTTTGAGAATATTAACATATCTTTAAGGCTTTTCTTCATTTTCTTTTTCTGGGCTTTGTGACTTTAATGCTTGCATCTCCCTTGGTGGTATTTTGTTTATAGTCATAGACGAGACCTATCTTGATGAATGGTGACCTTTGGCAACTAAGAATATTGTCTAATATTTGAATACTCTTTCCAAGCTTCAAGCTTCTATTCAACTGATCAATTGTTTTCTCTAGTTCCATTCTTAAGGAAACTATTTCAACTTCTAGCTTCTCACAATTTTCTTCCTTTTCTTTCAACTGGCTTCTCACCACTGCTTCTATCCTCTTTGCCTCTTCTAGTTGAGTTTTCAGGATAATAAATATCTTCTTTGTTTCTTCAAGATCGCGATCCTTCTTTTCATGTTCCTGCAATTTCTCCTACTGCTTTATATTCTCTTCCCCGAGTCTGTCTATTTCTTCTAAGGCACTAACGAGTTATGCTTCAAGATTCACTTCCCCATCAATGTCTTATTCTTATGAATCTGGATTTTCCTTCTGATTATCTTCATTTTCTTCATCGGTGGGTTTTGTTTCCACGGAGAGAGATAATTCTATCTTTGACTCACAACAGGAACAATCATTATATCCCTCTTCATAAATGTTTTGTAGCTTGTCCCAAATATGTTTAGCTGTTGTACACTTCATTACCATGACAATCTCATAATCTGGTAGGCCACTCGAGATTACCTCTATTGATTTTTCATCGTTTTCATTTGACCCCTTCCTAGCTTCATCTATATAAACTATTGTGACTGATTCCCAATACCAAACCCAAGGGCCTGTAAATATGCCTTCATTCTTATACTCCATGTTGCATAGTTTGTTCCATTGAATAAAGGAGATTTGTTTGTAGGGAGACCTTCCTTACAATCCATATGTGCTAAGTATTTTCTTTCCAGTACTTAAACTATCTCTGAAGGAACCTTCTCTAACACTAATCGTTGAACTTATGTTTATACCTAGGGGGGGGTGAATTAGTATAAGATACTATATACTTTATTTAACCATTCATCAATCATTCATTAACTAAGAAACAATAATCACATATAAACTCAAATCACAATGCATAGAGTTTAACATGGAAACCTAAATGGGAGAAAACCATAAAACTTATCTTTATAAATTCATGTAGGCACCAACCTATTGTTACAAATAGTGTAGGCACCAACCTACTAGAGACACTAATCTCCTTAGTTGAGCATCAACTCAACAAGATGTAGACACAAACCTACCTGAGATACCAATATTGTCCATTGAGAACCGACCCAACAACACATGTAGACACCAACCTACTGTTACAATATTTGCAGGCACCAACCTACTGGAGACAACAATCCCCTCACTTGAGCACATAATCAACAAGATATGTGTAGACACCAATCCATGATCTTCATACACATAGTACTTTTGACTTCACCTGCATGCTTCATTCCACAAACAATCCTTCAAACCCTATTCACATGTAGCCTTTAGGCCCTAGCCAACCTCATATCATCATTCAAGTATATAATCCTTGACGACAACATCACAACCTCAAAATAGTGCACACGCTAACATCACAACATCAAAATAATGTGTTGATGTGAGGAATGGAAGGCCCTCACTCAATAATTTTAAAATCTTACTTGGATAAGGTAAGATAGGTGGGAATGTTACCCTGGGTTTATAACCTATGCAAAAATATTAATCAGCCTTCAAGAAATATATTCTTGGAGATGTTGCTATTATCAAGTTGTGTGTTGTTTTTTAATGTAAAAAAATATCTTATATAATAATTGTTGAATAAGGGGAGGCAGGTGCTGGGGGGTTCTCTTCGAACCTGGAGGAAAAAGAATCTTGAACTATTACTAGAATCTGGGGAAAGACACCAACAATAAAGCAGGGGCGTATGCTCTTATTAAAGGTCTTCAACTGGCAAACCAGTGACAAATCCAAAACTTGAATGTAGTAGGCGATTCGAAGACTATCATAAGAATGATGATATAAGGATCCGAGCCTAAAAATCTAAGCCTAAAGATGGTAATAGACATAATTCGTATAAGCACAAGGACCTTAAAGACCAATTTCTTCCACGTTCTAAGAGGAAATAATGAGGAAGCAAACAAAATGGCCAATGTGGCCATCGGGAAACCTCTTGGAACCTTAGGCGTGGAGGATAAAGGTTTAGCCCCTCTAGTCTAATGCTAACACATAAGACCAGGAGCCATTACGCAAAGGCCATGGGAGTGAACACTTGGAGCTCCAACGTGAGAATTGGCAGGTGGAGGCGGCAGCTGGTAGGTGAAATGATAGGTTCTCATCAACAAAGTTTAAACCGTGCTAACATGAATTGGCATGATTATTTCATCATGGGATGGGATGGTTTTATTGTCTGTCCAGTTGAGTTCATGGGTAACAGATCATTGAATCCTCTGATGCAGATGGGTCGAGCATGCAATAGTCTTGAAGCGACATGTAATCGTTGGGATGACGATAAGTTCAGTTTTTGGCTCAGAAATATGAAGGGTCTAAGTACAACAATCCAGGTAGAGTCTGAGTTTTATCTGATTGATATGAAGCTTGTGTTGATTGATCCATGGGGGGAATTCTCTCAGCGCTTCCGGGAAGTGTCTTTGTTTAAGCTGAGCCTAGTGTATTCTACATTTTCTCTGAACCACCTTGCTTGAAATTCTGTGTTGTTTGCGCCTTGGTGTGAATTAACTCAAAGTCTACAGGAAATCTCTTTTTTGTGGTGAACTTCCCCCGAGCCTACGCTAGGTCACGTTTCCCTAGATTCACCCTCTTCTTCCTCTTTGCACCACCTTGCTTGGACTTCCTCACCGCAGCCTCTTCTAGGATCTGATTCTCCCAATTTCAGATCCCTAAACCTTTCGTTGCCCAACCCTCAGAGTGTCCTCCCTCGCCTCTTGCATAATCGACCCCTTCTTAGAGTCATGGAAAACATGAAGAAGACTCATAAGGAGCCAAGGATAACGAATTCAGAGGATTTGTTTGCAGGTTAAGACCAACAAGACCCAGAGAAAGATTGTGCAGGGTGTCAAAGAATGAGAATTCACATGGGAGCAATCAACTCCACATTAACCTTCGAGTTTGAAACTCTCTTTCTCAGCACAATCACCTAATTGAAAAACTGCAAGATGAAGTCTTCGCCCAACGAAGCCAAATCAAAGAGCAACGCATTCATATGGAGAATATGCAAAGT
This sequence comes from Picea engelmannii, assembly GCA_009831015.1. Classification (NCBI taxonomy): domain Eukaryota; kingdom Viridiplantae; phylum Streptophyta; class Pinopsida; order Pinales; family Pinaceae; genus Picea; species Picea engelmannii. The sequence goes on from ML826779.1 coordinate 76,357, forward strand.
TGCATGGAATAGATGGAAAGAAATCACCAGCAACCTAACACCCCAGTAAGCACCCAGGGAGCTTCTAGGAATTTAACATCAGACACAATAAATCAAGTTCCAGATCTCAACGAGCCTGCAATAGATCCAATTTGGGAGCAACATGGACACTTGGAGATAAAAAAGGAATCGGGTAGCTGATTCTGTAAATTTCAAGTATCATGTTTTGTTTTACGTTATTTATAAATAAAGTTTTCTATAGGTTGTATTCATCGAAATATAATAGAAATGTTATCGTTAGGAAAGTTGGAAACTCAAGGGACACAAATTTTGTAATAGCAGTCCCAATCTACAAAGCTACTATTTGTCGAAGGTCATTCATGGTCCTTTTTTGTACTACAATGGATTTATCCACACCTTTTTAATATAAATTTTCCCAGTTCTTGTTAAAAAAAATAATTGTTGAATAAAATAAATGAAATAAAGAAATATGTACAATCTAAAAATCATAAATACACAAGTCTCATTTGAGAAAAAACAGACTTCTATTAATAATAGCTTTTCTGAGTTACATCTAGAATGCCTCTTTTCAAACCCCTGCGAGAGTGAGGACCAGGATTAGACTTAGAAGTCTAAGATGAGATTTAACATCATACAAAGACAACTAGTGTCTGAAAGAAAAAGACCAATACTAAATAGACTGGATCAACCAAGTCACAAATCCACCAAGTCTTGACTCTACAAAATAATCTTAATCATAACTGAAAACTAATCCAGATATTCTAATAAAACTACACAGATTGCCAAGACAAATGAAGGACCTTGTGAAGCCGAGGGGTTGAAAAACTGGGTGTCCTACAAGGTTCAAGTAACCGGTCTGAATCAAATGATTAAACTCTTCATAGTTTGCATCAAAATGTATAGAGAACCTCATCCTCTTGTTCCTCCCTCTTTTCCAAAATGCATTTGTCCCTCTACCTTTGTTACTTCTATTTCCTTTGTTGCCAAACCGGTTACTACCTCTGCTGAAAAAGCTCACCTATATCATCCATATCCAAATTAGCACATGTATAAGACATCAAATACCATTTGTCAACATGACTAAATTTGGCTTTGAAATGACATAACCGTGCAACATAAAAAGGGTGATGAATATGAAAAGTGAATTAAGGGAAAAACAAAAGGACTTCTGCACACACCCCAAAATTATCTTTCAAACTCTGCAATCTATCGTGAGAAATTTTATTATGTACATGCCATTTCTCTTTTATAAATGTGAACATGGAAGTGTATGGAAAATGGGATTTGTATGATTGGGAGTAACTTGTGAAAAGTAATTTATGACAGGAATTAAATGATGGACTGTTCAAATTCAAAACCTTAATCAATGCTTATACATTTCCTTAATAAAACTAATCAGCCTTTGAACTATAGTTATTCATGTAAATAAGCTGTGAATAATCTTCCATCTCTGCTCATCATTGTTGTTCATTCTTTTTCACCAAACTTAATTTATTTTTTAGATTACATAGACAGGGAGTAAAATGAAAAAGGGATTTTATGAATAGGATATGGGAGCATAACTTATGTAAAATTCCATGTATGATGAGATAAGTGAAAGTATATATAATTTAAACTCGGTTGTCAACATGCAAATTTAATTGATTTTTATGCCATCTTTAACACATACCACTGAGTTACATCATTGTCAAAATGACTGTGGTATATCTGATATACTTTTTAAATGACACGTGTAAACCTTAGATGTTCAAATCAGACCAAACAACATCCACACATAATGAAGATCAATAAAACTTCACAGGTTCCTTTAGACTTGATGTCCTTGCATTCCCAAATAATACCTCTAGAGAATCAATACAATAGTGCTTGATCCAAACAAAACTATCATTTCAATAGGTTGTATGTATATGTCTTCACCCAAAACCGAACTCCAAGAATCCAAAGATATATTGAAAGGTAAGCAGTGAGCAAGGTCTATATCTTTAAAAAAAACACAAGTATGAACCTTTCCTTTCTCTCTCGAAAGTATTCAATCAAAATGCAAAATTGAAAATCTAGCATAACAAGACATACTGGTTATGGATATGTTGAATTATTTCATAAGACCCGATTTCATCAATGAATGAGAATTAGACAACTTAGCTCAATCATTTTTATCAACAATTGAAACACAACTACAAGTATCACCAAATTCGACATGAGGGTCAAGCCATGTCCCAATGGTAAACAACTCATATAAAAATCTGTTTGTCTCAAGTTCAAATCCCTTTACCATTAGATTGAAACTATGGAAAAAAAACTCAAAAGAGTGAGTTGAATAGTAATAAGTTCAACTGGTAAGTATTAATAGACCCAGGTTCAAATTCTGTTATTGAACATAACCTTCAATACCAAAAGAAACATATCCAAATTTTTCCACCCAAAAGTATTCATAGTTAAAGAAAGAAAATGAGAACCCAGACCAAGTTGCAAGGGTTTTGTTATAGCGAATGTGACTTTTCATAATCTGGGTTGAAGCCAAAAACATATACAATATCTATTTTGCACCTGACGAAGGACCCATATAATTTATTCTTTAAGCCAAACTCCAGAGAAAGATTGTGCAGGGTGTCAAAGAATGAGAATTCACATGGGAGCAATCAACTCCACATTAACCTTCGAGATTGAAACTCTCTCTCTCTCAACACAGTCACCTAATTGAAAAACAACAAGATGAAGTTTCGCCCAACGAAGCCAAATCGAAGAGCAATGCATTCATATGGAGAATATGCAAAGTCGCATGGAATAGATGGAAATAAATCACCAACACCCCAGTAAGCACCCAAGGAGCTTCTAGAAATTTAACATCAGACACAATAAATCAAGTTCCAGATCTCAACGAGCCCGCAATAGATCCAATTTGGGAGCAACATGGACACTCGAAGATAAAAGAGGAACCAGGTAGTTGATTCTGTAAATTTCAAGTGTCATGTTTTGTTTTACGTTATTTATAAATGAATTTTTCTATAGGTTGTATTCATCGAAATACAATAGAAATGTTATAGTTAGGAAAGTTGGAAACTCAAGGGACACAAATTTTGTAATAGTAGTCCCAATCTACAAAGCTACTATCCGTCGAAGTTCATTCATGGCCCTCTTTTGTACTACAATGGATTTATCCACACCTTTTTAATATAAATTTTCCCAGTTCTTGTTAAAAAAATAATTGTTGAATAAAGTAAATGAAATAAAGAAATATGTACAATCTAAAAATCATAAATACACAAGTCTCATTTGAGAAAAACCAGACTTCTATTAATAATAGCTTTTATGAGTTACATCTAGAATGCCTCTTTTCAAACCCCTGCGAGGGTGAGGACAAGGATCAAACTTAGAAGTCTAAGATGGAATTTAACATCATACAAAGACAACTAGTGTCTGAAAGAAAAAGACCAAGACTAAATAGACTGGATCAACCAAGTCACAAGTCCACCAAGTCTTGACTCTGCAAAATAATCTTAATCAGAACTGAAAACTAATTCAAATATTCTAATAAAACTACACAGATTGCCAAGAGAAATGAAGGACCTTGTGAAGCCAAGGGGGTTGAAAAACTGGGTGTCCCGCAAGGTTCAAGTAACTGGTCTAAATCAAATGATTAAACTCTTCATAGTTTGAATCAAAATGTATAGAGAACCTCATCCTCTTGTTTCTCCCTCTTTTCCAAAATGCATTTGTCCCTTTACCATTGTTACCTCTATTTCCTTTGTTTCCAAACCGATTACTACCTTTGCTGAAAAAGCTCACCTATATCATCCATATCCAAATTAGCACATATATAAGACACAACATATAAGACATCAAATACCATTTGTCAACATGACTAAATTTGGCTCTGAAATGACATAATCGTGCAACATAAAAAGGGTGATGAATATGAAAAATGAATTAAGAAAAAAAAAAAAAGGACTTCTACACACACCCCAAAATTATCTTTCAAACTCTGCAATCTATCGTGAGAAATTTTGTTATGTACATACCATTTCTCTTTTATAAATGTGAACATGGAAATGTATGGAAAATGGGATTTGTATGATTGGGAGTAACTTGTGAAAAGTAATTTATGACAGGAATTACATGATGGATTGTTCAAATTCAAAACCTTTACCAATGCCTATACATTTCCTTTATAAAACCAATCAACCTTTGAACTATAGTTATTCACATAAACAAGCTGTGAATAATCTTCCATCTCTGCTCATCATTGTTGTTCATTCTTTCTCGCGAAACTGAATTTATTCTTTAGATTACATAGAAAGGGAGTAAAACGAAAAAGGGATTTTATGAATAGGATATGGGAGCATAACTTATGTAAAATGCCATGTATGATGAGATAAGTGAAAGTATATATAATTTAAACTCGGTTGTCAACATGTAACTTTAATTAATTTTTATGACATCTCTAACACATACCACTGAGTTACATCATTGTCAAAATGACTGTGGTATATCTGATATATTTTTTAAATGACACGTGTAAACCTTAGACGTTCAAATCAGACCAAACAACATCCACACATAATGAATATCAATAAAACTTCACAAGTTCCTTTAGACTTGATGTCCTTGCATTCCCAAATAATACCTCTAGAGAATCAATACAATAGTGCTCGATCCAAACAAAACTATCATTTCAATAGGTTGTATTTATATGGCTTCACCCAAAACCAAACTCCAAGAATCCAATGATATATTGAAAGGTAAGCAGTGAAAAAGTTCTATATCTTTAAAAAAACACAGGTCTGAACCTTTCCTTTCTCTCTCGAAAGTATTCAATCAAAATGCAAAATTGTAAACCTAGCATAACAAGACATACTAGTTATGGATATGTTGAATCATTTCATAAGACTCGATTTCATCATTTAATGAGAATTAGACAACTTAGCTCAATCATTTTTATCAACAATTGAAACACAACTACAAGTATCACCAAATTCGACATGAGGGTCAAGCCATGTCCCAATTGTAAACAACTCGTATAAAAATATGTTTGTCTCGAGTTCAAATCCCTTTACCATCAGATCAAAACTATGGAAAAAAAACTCAAAAGAGTGAGTTGAATAGTAATAAGTTCAACTGGTAAGTATTAATAGACCCGGGTTCGAGTTCTGTTATTGAACATAACCTTCAATACCAAAAGAAACATATCCAAATTTTTCCACCCAAAAGTATTCATAGTTAAAGAAATAAAATGAGAACCCAGACCAAGTTGCAAGGGTTTTGTTATAGTGAATGTGACTTTTCATAATTTGGGTTGAAGCCGAAAACATATACAATATTTATTTTGCACCTGTCGAAGGACCCATATCATTTATTCTTTAAGCCGAACTGGGTAAGTTTCGTTCTTCATAAACTCAACACAAAAAATATAACCAATAAGGATAAATCAATCTTTGAGTTGAGTTTTACTTGTATACGAACCAACAATGAAAACCCGAGACTTCCATTCACCTTTTATCATTAAATCAATTAGGAACAAATGGAAAGTGGTAGAATAAATATGGAAAAATCAAAAGTCAAACAGTTATTTTAAAAAAAATACATTTCCTTTCATTTTTCTTCAAGAAATGGTAGAGTAAGGGAGAAGAAGACATTTCCATGTACATCACATGCATACCAGAGCTAAACTTAACCAATATAATGACAAATGCATTGCAAGAGATGTACAATTAGTTCTGAACTCACACCTTATTCAAACGCAATTTTATACTAGTGCCAAGAGCCTAAAACAATTAGAACCACCACCAAGAATGAGGGTTTCTCAATGACTAAAGCGTCAAGCTCTCTCAATGGCAACAAAAAATGAAATGAAACTCGAAAACCCACAAGATAGCAAGGTGATGGACTCGACACTATGGAGTAAATGCCCACGTCTCGTTGAATTCAATGCATGGCCAATTCCACTACTCACCACAACCAGAAATCGTGAAACACATATGCCACATCAACTAAAGTCCACCTCCGCCACATGCTATTAACCAATCACAAGCTCAAACCCCAAGCCAGGTGAGCATCAAACACATATTCCATGTCAACACTTCAATCATAAAAATCTTCCATTGTCACTTCATATAACTAATCAAATCCATAATGCGAATATGGAGTAAAATATTCGTCATTGTCAAACACTACATTGAATCATGTGACAATCATATTACATGGCTCAATCAAAGTTTATACCATGCAACGATAACATACAAACCACCTTTCAAAATTTCAACCATGCACCATATGTAACATTACCATCACGTTACCATAGACCAAGATTGTGACATATCATTTTGCATACAAACCATGGGTATCATATCTTCCATTTAACACTTGCAACTCATAACTTGTATCATTTATCACATAAGTTTATTTCCACTAAGGACTTTTAAATGACTTAGGCCATAAAACCTTTGACAAATAGGCTATAACTTTGATGACAAGATTGCTTCTTATGCATGAGAGAAGTATATGCATCATAGCACTTGCATTTATTTATTTCAATTGCATGAGTAGAATTACTCTAAACTCTTTTTTCATTTATGATGAAAACTTAGCATGAACTTCATAATATTCTTTGATAAATGTTATGTTATCAAGTGAATATGAAAGACAATCAAAACTGACTTATATCAACGTGCCAAGACTTTCCATAGCCATAAAACTTTAATGATTCCATCTCTGAAATAGAAGTGTACAAGTATTGAGAGAAATGATTGCAAATAAATTCTTTTGAATTTTCTTTTAAATGGGACCCCACCTATTAGCTATGTAGTAATCAAAATCATAGGCTTGACAATAATTTGCGAGTTTTTAATATAGGTGATGGAAATTTGAGTCAACATAGTGCATACAACAACATCATAATGCCAACAACATCACAACCTCTGAATAACACACATGGCAACATCACAGTGACGACAACATCATAGTCCTATAGTGCACCTTGAGAACAAGAAAGACCCCAAGAAAATCCCCTAGACTTCTCTTGCACACCTTTAGATCCCAAAAGACACCCCAACACCTTTAGCACACCTCAGATCACTTCTGCGGACCTCAAACTTGATCTCTTGCATGGTTTCTTTACAAATGTGCACATCTTTCCTGTCTTTATAGTAATTCTATCCCCACTTTATGGGCTGACCTGTAAAGATTGGTTGAGCCGACCTCAATTTTCTAGCTGGGTTTTTGGACGGAAAAATTCATATCTCCTCGTTCCTAGCGAGTTAGAGGGAATGCCATATACCATTGGAAAGGTCTCGAAATAAGCTTTCCAACCATATAACTTGTGCTCCCATTTGATCTAGGTATGTAGGATAAAAATGCCTTCAAAGATAAGGTATCCAAACTGACTATCAAAAATCCAAAAGTGATACTTTCAACAATCTCCATCTTGCAATCTTTGTCTTGGACATCTGTAGGCTTGTGATATTTATCTTGGACATCTATAGTCTCCCCTTGTATTTGACATGAATGACAACAATATTTCCAACAAAGAACACGCAAGCATGCACATGAGATGTAGTCCACTTCACCTTACTGCGATTATTCATGTGATAGGATGTGCCAAGTGTAGCCTAGATTACACTTGTCAACCCAAGTACACATCGACATTCACATCAACATTCACATCAACATTCACACATGACGAATATAGTTACATTTGTTGCAACACATCAGCGTTCACATCAAAATTCACACATGCCAAATATAGTTACACTTGTTGCAACACATCGACGTTCACACCTATCAAATGCAATTACCAAACTGATTTGATTTGCCTAAGTGACTACTCGTGACATACTTACTCTAAGTTGGATGCCCATTCTTCTCTCTCTATTCCATGCAATTGATCATAACTAGTAGAATTCCAGTCAATTCAAATGCAAGCTTAGAGTGTGAGTAAACAAAAATGATTGAAAGAACAAACAAAGGGGGACATGAAGAGCTAACAAACAAAATATAATGAATGGGTCACATAAAGGGAATCATAAGTGCAATAATCTTGAAAGGAAATAGGATGATTGGGGTCTTACTCTGTGACAAATGACAATGAAAGACAAAGACAGTTGAAATGGTGCAAGAAACGTGGGAAAGGTCGATTGTTTGGCTTAGATAAACTTGATTGGCTGATTTTAAACCATTTGCGCCTATGGAAGCATATGCCACTGTGTTGCCCTATTCTTTCTTCTTCGAGTCAGAAGGGCCAGTTGAGTAAGGAGAAAGGTCTATCCCTCCCCAACAAAGCCCAAGGTCTCGAGGACAATATTCATGATTAGTAGCTTACGAAGTTCCGCAAACAAGAACTCGCGAGGCACATGTTATTTCTTAATTGCTTAAGTAATACTCGTTTAAGGTAAGCTATTGATGATTATGGCTATTCTCTACTACCAACTTTGCTTCTCACTACTATCAAAGTCTGGTTTGTGTTCCTATTTCCACTTCCCCTCCTTTGTCGCATAAATTCTCTTGCTGAGCATAATCCAGATTTAGAAACATCATCTGGTGCAAGGCCCAAGCCTTTGCCATCTTAGTCTTATGGTAGAATATCCGTCAGAGTGGTTCAACTATAGTTTTATATTTGTGAATTGGTTTGGTTTTGAGATTCGAGGGATTTCTCTAACAAATGGAATGAAGTGGTTGTAAATCAGTGTGGTTTTGAGATTTGATGGAGATCTCTGAAGAATGGAATGAAGCGACAAAGGTGGCAACATTATGGAGATCAATATCTAATTTGAATTTAGTTAATTAATCTCTAGTGGTTGCTAGGTGGTGTAAAGCAAGATGGTGCACATGAAGGTTATGGAGAGCGCAACAAAGGCCATGTAGAAGGTTCGAAGGAGGTCGTGGCATGTCTATTAAAGTTTGGAAATTTGATTTCATTAAAAAAAATGTCTGACTAGTGCTACATTCAACACCAACATTAACCCAAATGAATGAAATTCACTATCCTAAGTTTGAGAACAAAGTTTTCATACAAAATAAAACATTACCTTGATTTGAGACCAACTAAAAGATTAACATATGTAATTAGTCAAAATAAAATCAAAATTAACATATATAATTAGTCAAAATAAAATTGGAAAATATTTAATTAGTCAAAATAAAGATAATTTTTTTTATAAAAATTCAACTCAAAACTTAAACCAAAGACCTCAATTCACATACAAAGAATTAAAAACTTATAACAAATCAATTACTATACCAAGACAAGGACTAATAACATCAAAAACTTTTATACCTAAAATTTATAGATTACATTAATATTATATATAATAAATGAAAAATAATGCAATATATGAACATCCACCATACAACCACCCACATAAACCCCTTCGACAATTTGCTAAATAACACAGTGTTTATCATCACCAAAACAATCATATATTACTCTACACAATATTACTTTACACATTTAGTCATGTGAGGTGACAGTCCCATGGAATAGTACAATTAGTAATTAGTGAGAAGTGTACATATCTTTTGGTATGGGGAGAGCTTATGAGTTCAAACATAGCGTCCTTGAGTTGTTGTTTAACATTCATACCATCCATAAAATGGGGAAGTATTGGTGAGTTTCCCACCACATTTGCTGCAATTTAACACTCATACCATCCACGAAGTAAGGAAATATTAATGAGTTTCCCACCACATTATTTTTTTAAATGTGAGGTGACAGTCTCCACGATTTCGTACTAATTTATCTGATTTGGTGGTTATATATATATATATGCTACTTAATATCTAGTCTCGCCAAAATGGGTCATTTGTGTTCATGTGCAGCATCAACAGTGACAACGAAATTGTTATTATGGAGTGTGGGCAGAGACCAGCTCCATTCGTATTCAAATGCCTTCGGCACTGCTAGAAAGCCCAGTTCATTCTCGTACAAGATTACATGTAAAATTTCCACTAAGAATATCGAAGCACAGAAGAATGGCCACGACAATCCGCGTTTGCTCGATACACTGAGTATGAAACA